>JARBWK010000005.1:136207236-136456211 GCA_030556195.1 Anolis apletophallus
GGAAGAATAGAAGAAGAAATTGAAATATGCTTCCAGTCGGGGCGACTGGGGAGTCATTCCTTGATTATGGGTTACTATTCCTTGGTCTGGCGTTCCCACGTTCAGTCTTCCCACTTTCGAGTGTTGACATAACTTTGTAATTTTCATATAGTTAAGTATCGGTGGCCAATCCGTTTGCTTCCTCGGAGGTTTATTGTTTACTTTGCTATTCAAAATATCCATGTCTGAAAGTTCTAGCAGTTTAGGTAAACAGTGAGCTGGGCTGGCAGTTGGGTGCTCACACCGACCGGGGGCTTTAAACTGGTAACCTTTTGAATTGTAATATTTGGCTATATGAAATTATCTTAAATAAACGAGGTTTTGTGCTTACCACTTTTATGCTTACTGCTTGTTATATGTGTGTGTGCGTGCGATCTAGCTGTAGCGGTTAGCCTTGTCATTCAACAATTCTGAAAATACATACATTTGCTGAAATGCAGAATAACTGATTTTCAATAGTGACATTACATTGCTAGGTCTTAAGGCCCTATTGTTGAACATTGTTATAGCACTATTGTTCTGTGGACTCCTGGGATTTGTAGTTTGGGAAAGCACATTTAGAATTTTCATCCAAAGAAGCCTCGCTAAACTACAAACTACAAAATTTCACAGAAAGTTGACATGGCAGGCAAAGTGGAACAATAGCACGATAACAATGCAGTGTGGCAGAGAGAAAGGTTGCTTAGGCATGGAAGGATTAAGGGATTTCATTATTAAACGGTTTCATTGATGCTCTGCAATGGTCTCAAGCAATCCAGAACAAGAGAAGAGCATTGGGGAGATGGAAGAAGCAAAATGTGTTGCTTTCTCCTCCTTGGAAATCACTTGCTTTTCCCTCCAGAATTCAACAGAATGCAGATGTGAAGCTAAAGTGGAATCAGAGTGCTGTAATTGTGCAGTGTGAAAGAACACAAAGTTTTGGCTGTATATACCACAAGGTGGCACTAAGCAAAAGGAACTGGCCTGTTCACCATGTTTCTACCTCAACATGGTGAACAGGCCCTTTTCTTGATCCACACACCTCTGTTAAGACAAGTGAAACTAGCAAAATCCTACCACAGCCTTTATTGTCTCTTCACTGGCAAGCAATTTTTTTATTGACCAAGGATTTGGGAAGTTGGATGCTAGCCAAGGAAGTCTTTAATTGCATGAGTTACCGTTCTTTTAATGTCATATTTAGATACGAGGGCGGGTCAATAAGTCTGTAACTTTTTGAATGAAACACAGGTTTTGGATAAAAAAATCATTTTAGTTTTCAACGTAGTCTCCTTTGAGCTCTATACACTTTGTCCAACGTTTTCCCAATTTTTTATCCCTTCCAAAAATAAGATTTGTCGAGGTCATCAAAATAGGTATTTGTTTGTGAGATGATTCCATTGTTAGAGCCAAATCTCTTTCTGCCGAGCCATTTCTTCAGGTTTGGAAACAAGAAATAGTCACTCGGGGCTAAATCCGGAGAATAGGGTGGATGAGGAAGCAATTCGTATCCCAATTCATTGATTGTTGCCATGGCAACTGCACATGTGTGCATGGTCGATTGTGAGCAAACACGGCACCCATCTTGTGGAAAGCTTTCTCATACCCAAGTGATCATTTAAAATTGAAACCACTGAGCCATGTGAGATGCCTATGGCTTCCACAATCTCTCGCACTTTCAATCTTCGATCGGCCAACACCATATCATGATTTTTTTTCAATTGTTTCGGGTGTAGAGACCTCAACTGGGCATCCAGTATGTTCAGCATCTTCCGTGCTTGTACAGCCACAACAAAATTCAGTAAACCACTTTTTTACCATTGAAATTGATGGTGCAGAGTCCCCATAGTATTTATCAAGCTTAGCCTTGGATGGAGTAATGGTTTTTTCGCAAAAAATAATGCACATGAAATTCACTTTTTTCCATTTTCTCCTCAAATCACTGGCTGTCAAACACAAACTAAATGACGCAGCTTGTTCACATTTTGACAGGAGTCAACTGACAGATGCGTGTTGACAGGAGCAGTGTTGCCCTTTCAGTTAAAAGGCGCGAAATTCAAAAAGTCACACACTTATTGACCCACCCTCGTAATAGTGCTTTACCATTGTAACTGTTTGTGCTTTGATTGCATTATTGTAATTGTGCTGTCGTCAAGCTCATTTTGGGAAGAATAGGTGGATATACAAATCCAATAATTAATAACTCACTAAAGAGTCAATCTGGCAAGCAGCAGTGTTGAACATTTAGAAGCATTTCATCATTATTATGTCAAATTATTGATTTAGATAAGAGTCTCAAAATAGCTTACAGATCAGTTAGAAAACAAGTTAGTCCCTGCCATTAAGATTACTTTTTTTTTCAGTGTCGCTACTAGAATCCAATAATGTCTGGCTATCCAAGGAAATATTTTTTAGCCCCTAAAATGCATTTTAATGATAATTTGGTAGATAATGATGAAAAACATTGCTAATTACACAAGAATAATACTTGTTCTTGGTCTTTGGATTACTTTTGAAATGCAACCCCTTTACCTCGCCCTTCTTTTCCAGCGCCACAGCTGCTACACCATTGCATTGTATACTTTTTTTGCTGTGTAATTCTCCCAGCTTATTTTATTTTATTTTATTTTCAGTATTTATATACTGTTTTCTCACCCCTGGGGAACTCAAAGTGGTTTACACAAAAATATTTCCAAATTTCCAAATAATTTCCAAAATAAATTCTTAATGGCTATAAAAGGAGTTGTAAGAGAACTACTCTCATGTACAGTACATCGTGAATACTATCTCAATCTTGTCTGTTTTTGAATACCTCTTTTTAATCATTAGCTCCTCAAATTAAATAATAATGATGATAATGATAACTACAACAATGTAATGATGATAGCTACAACAATGGCAAGTTACAGAGATGAGCAATATGCCAATTTTATTTACTCATTTCTTTCTTTTTGTGTATCCTAAGGCCCCTGTTGTGTCATCAATTTTATTTCTTATTATCATTATCATCAATTTATTTCTTATTAATTGCCCTCCATCAAGATGCTCCAGGCGATTTACACAGAAACAGTAAAATCAGATAAAACATACACGGATCATGAAAATAGAAGTTAAAGTTACATATCAAATGCTTTACTGAAAAGCCAGGTCTTGGGAGCCTGGGTGAAAGAGGACAGACCGCGCATCGCTCTCACATACGGAGGCAATGAGTTCCACAGTGCTGGGGCAGAGATAGAAAAGTCCCTATGCCTCGTATTAGCTCCACAGGCTGCCTGTCCACTTCCAGGCTCAATTCAAAGTGCTAGTTTTGACCTTTAAAGATCTCTACGGTTCTAGCCCAGCTTACTTGTCCGAACGCATCTGCCGCTACGTCCCACCTCATAACTTAAGATCATCCGGGGAGGCTCTGCTCTCGCTTCCGCCAGCAACTCAACTGCGGCTGGCGGGGATGAGAGACAGGGGCTTCTTGGCTGTGGCCCCCCCCGCCTGTGGAATGCGCTTCCAAGCGAAATATGATCGACCCCATCCCTCCTAGCTTTCAGGAAGAAAGTAAAATCGTGGTTGTGGGACCAGGCCTTCGCACAGTAAATTAATGCAGCACTTTACTTGGAATGGACTAATATGACGACGGACATGAAAATACGGCTTCCACATTGATTGAATGTGGACTTGTTATAGATGGAATTTTTAATTTAGTTTGATTGCTGATAATTGTTTAACTCTGATGTTTTTAATCTTGTTGTATTAGTGATTTTATATTGTGTACTGTTGCCGGCATCTAATTGTGCCTTGTAAGCCACCCTGAGTCGTGTGTCCGTCCCCCCCCCCCCGGGGGGTGGGATGGGTGGGTTGAAAAGGGTGAGTGTAAGAAACGCTACAATTGTCTGTAGGGACCATACGCACACGGCAACCACATGCACATGGCAACTTGATCCAACGAGATTTATTGTAGGTATAATACCTTTGATGCCAGAACTGGCATCACAAGGAACAAACACAGCTTATATACAGAACACACCCCCATCACCTGTCCATCACCTCAAAGGCCCCACCCCCATGACATGCAATGCCCAGCAGAGGTTGCATCATGTCCCCTCTGACTCAGCAGTCCCAATGTCCAGTGGATATTTCATCATATCCTGCCTGAGTCCACAATATACGAGCCAGTGCTGTTCATGCTGGTGTGGTGTGACCTAAGGCACATTTCCAGCTCTGTGCATGTCTCCAAGGCCACACCTGGCAGAGATTATCTTGCTGGAAGGGTATGAGATAAGAGCAATATTAGCTCTATTCGACCATTACAGGTGAGGTAGAAATACTGTAAATAAATAAAAAATAATATAATCCATTTTATTGTTTTTTGTACAACACTGACTGCCTTTCCCCTCTTCTATTTGCTAGAAATACATAAAATAAGATAAACTGTACTGTGCCAGATCAGCCAGTTCAGCTATACTGTATTTTCCAACCACACTTGCTGCACATAATGCCACTCATTCCATCTCCTGGAGTAATATATCAGGACAGTGAATATGTTTTCTGGGGTCCACACCTGGATAGCAATTACTAGAGGCATTATTATGCAACCCACTGAGCAGAGAAGTTGATGACTTTCAGGTTTCTGCTCCACAGCAACTTGACTCATCTCATTGTGATGTACAGCCTCTGCTCTGACACCAAGAGGGTTCCCCTTGTACAGGCTCCAAAAATGTCTGGCTATCCAAGGCTATCCTCCACTCTCAATTGTCAGGTAAATGTTTACAATCAAAACACATTTTCTGTTTTCATATTGAATTTGATATTTATGAATTTGAAATTTTCACAAATATTTGTTTGGCTTTTAGAATGAATAACTGGAAAAGCATGGTGAGTTCAACTAACTTTTAGAGTGAGCATTTGTCCAACCAACCACTATTTTCTTTAGACACATAAAACCACATTCCCTTACAAATTCTATTCAGTGTCCAAAAATAAAGTTTGCCACATGAGGAAATATTCACATTGGTGTGTATACAGTATGACCCCCATATTCATGGGAAATATATTCCTAGACTTCACATGAATATGTGAAATGCAGAAAATAATGACAAAATAAGAGAGTATAACTTGTACAGGAGGCCCAAAATGGATAAGTAAGACCATGGATAAGTGAACGGCATTTTTGGAACTGACTAGATATTTATATGATTACTTTTTAAAAAGTAGAACCAAAGATTTGAGACTGCAAGTCAAATGAAATGAGAATAAAACATTAGGGTTAGTTGTTAGGAAAATAAAGGGGAAGGGATGTTAACAAGTTTGTGATTTTATTAGTGTATGGGCAGAATGGGCACATAATTATGGAAGATGAGCTGTTCTTTATTAAATTTATGGCGTTTGAACAATTTAAGTGGTGGTACCTTGTTTAGTCATTCAGCTCCCTGTGATTTTTGTGCTTTGAGATCATCTTGAGATCTGGAAACAATTAAAACGGAAATGACATGAGCATGCAGATGAGTAGCCATTTTCAAAATCATATATAAGGCAAATGTCATTGGTGTTATACCGTCCAAAAGAAATTTTGCCTGTTCTAAATGTTGCTCCACAATGGCAGTTAACAAAAAACTGACCAACAAGAAAGGCGTTCTAGGAGGTTGTGTGTTTAATTTTTTTTTAATTTCTGCATTGATTGTTGTGATGAAACATGGGACTAGGGAATAAGCAGGCAGACAAGTGCGTACCCGCTAAAAACATGTGTTTGTTATCACGCAGGTACCCTCACACAAATCCAAGGTGGCTTGGGGAAGTGAAGGAAATCATTGAAGTATTTTCCTCACACAGCCTGACATTCCCTGAAAAGACACACGGTAACCTTGTATGGATATCTGTCAAAGAAACATCCTTGCTAAATAAAGCTGTCACTCATTCTTGTTGGACAAAACATAGGACATAAAGGATTACTTCAGTAAAAGTCTAATAAACGACTAGGAGAAGACAAGTGGTGCTCTTGCCATCAGCAAATACCACAGGCTATGTATGTCCTTTTCTCACGCTCACTCCGTTTTCTGCTTCCCATCAGACTTTTAAAGGAACACTTTGAGATCCTCAAACCCGAAGGTTATGGTTCCAGGATGGTATTCCTTTTTGGTCCAGGCACTGTTTAAAAACATGTGAGATGTTTTTATCTCAACAAAAACAGCAAAAGTCTAGTGTTATCTTAGAGATTCACAAGTATTATTGGGTGCATACTTCATGGATTGCAAGCCCACTTCATCAATCCCTGTTCTATCAATTATGCACAATCAAGTGTTTGTTTTGAAAAAAAATGAATATTTTAATTATATTTTAATGTGTACCTTTGCTGTATTGTACTTAATTTAAATTGTAAGCCACATAGAGTCCCAATATTGGGAAGAAAGGCAGTCTATAGAGATGATAGTGATGGTGGTGGTAGTGATAATGATGATGATAATAATAATAACTTTATTCCTCCTTGAGTCACCGGAAGGCTGAGAGGGGCGGTATACAAATTGTTGCAACCTAGACCTTGAGGACCCCTCAGTAAACCACCACGAAGCAGCCGTGATTTAGTATAGATAAATACAGCTTTATTTAGTATAGATAATAAAAAGGAAAAAGGATCAAAGATAGTCCACGGATGCTTCCAGCACCCAAGTATTGCAAGGCAATAGTCTTTAAAGAGTTCAAAGATCCAATAACTGAAGAAATAGTCTTGAAACCCAATGGGCTAAAATCCGGGATAAGTCCTTGGCAAATGATGGCTTGGCTTGGTACTTGAATACAGTGACATGGAGGCTCGGCGGCCTGGTCCTGAACTTGAGTTCCGTGGAGCTGGGCAATGGAAGCTGAACGTTGGCACGAGATGTCGAGTACCAACGGGACTGTAACACGCTCAAGGTCATGAAATACAAACACAATAAAGCAATAATAATGGTATATTCGAGTACCAACGGGAACCAACTTAAATAGGCCCTCCAGTGTTTTGGTCTTGGAGGCGCTGACTTCGGCGTAATACTTTCCCAGGAACAGTTTGTGGGCCTGACTTTCCCAAGGCTTCCTCGGCAGGCAAGAATGTCAGCTCATTATCGGCTGCACCTGGCGGAATGGGGGATAACAAGGCTTTGCTTTCCCAGCGCTTCTTATCAGGTTGGGAAGGAAGAAGGCTGCGTCTGGCCTTGACCGCTGGTTGATGCGGAGGCCTCTGCAACAGTTCTCTCCCAGGCCTGGCCGGTAACTTGGATTTAACATGGTTTCTGTCTGGCTGGGCTATAGAGTCAGGCTGGGGCATGACACAAATACAGGAAATAAAAATAAATAAATAAATTCTTGTGTCCCGCCTCAATCACTGCCCCAAAGGGACTCAAGAGGGCTTATACATGCCACGAAGTGCCTAAAAACAGAACATAAAATAAGATACAATATAAAATACAATAGAATAAACATATAGGCATATAAAACAATAACTTAAGACCTGAGCCTGCAGGGAGGAGCGGTATATAAAATCGAATAAATAAATAAATAAAGCACTCAATAACCGATGGTGATAATCTACTGTTAACATAGTGATAATGATGTGCCAAAGATGTTGGATACTTTGTCATTTCAGATGTGACAAATTAACATCAAACTACAATAGTAATTGTATTGTCAAAGGATTTCATGGCTGGAATCACTGGGCTGTTTTAGGTTTCTTGGGCTATATGGCGATGTACTAGAAGTATTCCCTCCTGACGTTCCACCTGCATCTATGGCAGGCATCTTCAGAGGTTGTGAATTCACATCCTCTGAGGATGCTTGCCACAGATGCAGGCAAAACATCACGAGAGAATGCTTCTAGAATATAGCCATATAGCCCAAAAAAACCTACAACAACCGTACAATAGAAATTATTTCAAATACTACTAGTTCCAGTTTTCAGGATCACCTCTTGGGAAACCCAAGAATCATGTTTAACACCCCACTTTATGTTGGCCATGATTCAGACCAGATATGTTTATTCCTAAGAAGCTCTCATAGTTCATGCTAGCCTACATTGATTTCTCAAGGTTTGACATTTGTACTACTTGGTTTCAAATTGTCACCTTAATATGCCATATTTTGGAAGAGCACTCTCCACCATAAAATTCTCTGGCAAGTGAAATAAGAAGCAGTTGTGCAATGGTTCTGATGCTCAGCTTTGCTTCATTTAGTGGGTAAGCTGTTCTTATCCAGCTCCTATTCACAAAGCAGGAGAAACTCCTGCCCATTGTTCTGATGTGCATTCTTGGTTTTCCAGTGAGGATAACGTAGGCAATGGGCATGCATAACATTTGATTTGACTAGGAATACAACTCAACGTTGCATGAGGACTTTTTATCAAATATATTTCTCACATTCACATATTTCTCTCATTCACATCCAGCTCCTATTCACAATGCAGGAGAAACTCCTGCCCATTGTTCTGATGTGCATTCTTGGTTTTCCAGTGAGGATAACGTAGGCATGCATAACATTTGATTCTGACTAGGAATACAACTCAACATTGCATGAGGACTTTTTATCAAATATATTTCTCTCATTCACATTCACATATTTCTCTCATTCACATCCAGCTCCTATTCACAATGCAGGAGAAACTTCTGCCCATTGTTCTGCTGTGCATTCTTGGTTTTCCACTGAGGATAACGTAGGCATGCATAACATTTGATTCTGACTTGGAATACAACTCAACGTTGCATGAGGACTTTTAATCAAATATATTTCTCTCATTCACATTTGTTCTATAAAGCAATTGCAAATATCAGTTTTGCCCACTTTAGTTAGGTAGGAATTCAGAACAGTATGAAACATGCATATATACACAGTTCAGCCAAGACTTGCTTAGATTCCTGGCAAAGTGGTCATTCCTTATATTTTAATCTTATTTGCCACCAAACCCATGATGCCTCTAGTAAATTATCTTTGAAGTACCACTTCTACAAGGTCACTAATAATGGACTACGAGGCTCTCATTTTACACAGTAGACCAAGAGATACAAACACATGAAGTAACTTCAAGTTTTACCCCTGAGCCTAAAGTTAATCTAAATTCAAGAACAAAAGTATTCATATTTGTCCTTGTATGTCAAGGATTACTACTATTGAAAGTGGTTTTCATTATCTGCTTGTCACTTTCTGAGCTTCTTAATCTCTTTCTTTCTCTTATTCAATGGTTGCCTCTTACTTGCTTTCCCACTGCAGAAGTAGTGCTTTTTTCACTTCCTTGCTTCTCTGTGTGTGTATGTGTACAACCCCCCGTCTCTTTGGCGCACACACACTGCTTCAAAAGGACTCGGCTCAGCCTGACCACCTGGGCATAGCAATGGAGTTTACATTCTGGTCTGGCTCCCAGCCAGTTGCCAGCTGTGACATTGTATGCAAGCATCTTACTTAATTCCATGCACTTGGATTGCACTGGTTCTGTTTACAACCACCTCTTGTCCCCACTGCGTCCAATCTCAATTGTCCCCAACGTTCCTTGTTTAATACTGTTTTGCAAATTATTAAGCACTGGAAGTCTATTAATCACAGTTCATGCCCTGTGCAAGCCCACACAACGAAGGGAGAGGACGGTGAAGGCAGGGTACGCTCAGATCCCTGAAAGAGCTTGGACGGTGGTCCATTCAGATCCCTAACGAGATCATTAATGCTAACTAAATACAAACCTGACCTCATGACCCCCTGGGAAATTATTTGGGCCCAGTGCAAGACATTAATATGTATCCAAGCCTCCCTCCCCTGAATCCCTTGATAGGCTGAAAGCTAAACCTGTGATCAAAAGAGGCCTAATCACTGCTCTGATTGTAGTAAACCAAGCCGGACACAGAGTTGTCTGAATCCTCAATAGCGATTGCAGTGCCACCCCCATAGCCTTCTGCCTCAGCCAGAAAAGAGCCCCGTCTTTTCAGTTTATTTGACACACTGTGTCTACTTTCTGGGACCACCTGGTAGGCTAATTTTAACACGACACCGGCTCAGCACTCCCACTTAGTCCTCTGCTCTCCCACACAGCCAAAAGGAGCGAAATTCCTGGATTCAGGCACTCACTAGAAGAGTTCAAACTAAACAACAAGAAAACCAGCATAACATAAGCCAGTGATTTTCAACCTTTTTTGAGCCGCGGCACATTTTTTACATTTACAAATTCCTGGGGCACACCACCAACCAAAATGACACAAAATGACACTCTAACACAGTCATACATATAGTTAATATGTTTTTAAATGTATTTATACACTCACTTGGCTGGCAGTATTAATGCTTCTGGCAAAGTGTGGGACTTTTTAAAATTTAGCTACGAGATCAGCGACAAGGTAGCTAGCTTTGAGCGCTCTCTCGTTTACCGTTGTGGTTTTTCTCAAAGAATTTGCCTGTTTCTCATTGTTTGTACATAAGCGTACAAAATAGTCCGCCGGCTTGTTTTGAATGGAAGGGTGTTTCATTTGGAGATGGCGTTTAAGCTTGCTTGGCACCATGGCGCTATTGGAGAGCTTCTCACCACACACCAAGCACAGCGGAGTCGGTGCCGTCGCATTCCCAGTGAAAGTGAATCCAAACGAAAGATGGCTTTCGCTGTATTGCCTCAAGCTCACAGTCTTTTCTTTTTTCTTTTCTCCACCACTCATCTGTGGTGGACAAAATGCCAAACAGGGCCGTCATCTGTGTCATAATTTTGTCCAGTTTCGAACTGTCTAGTTTTGTAACGAAGATCTATGAAAACAATCGTTAGTAACCATTACGCTCTAGAACTATTTTGTATAACCAACAAGCTCTTGTACTGTTCTGCATAACCGTTACGCATTTGTGCTTTAAGATCTGCCTGTTAAGTTAATAAAAGTTCTATTTGTTAACTTTACAAGAAAGCTTCAGAGTGCCTCATTACCTCAGAGTGTGCCAGTTCCAGCCTTCCCACATAAGAAAGATTTTACCTCAACAAACCTCTCAGTTTACCTTCAGTTTAGGAGCCTAGTTTAACTATTATTTGATCAGAAATCCTAAAAACAATTTTTAGGTTGGTGGCAGCATTCCAAATGGTTAAAGCCTCTCAGTTTATAACCCAAGTCGTCACATGGAGCATGCTAGAGTCATTGAGGCCTGTTTGTCTATGTCACTGATTCATTCCACTAAGATCTGCATTGTCTTTTTATGCTCAAAACTGCTCAGTACGTTCTCTGAGAGGCCCATCTGCCTAAGTTTCTGATTTACTGCTTTGATTCGGTGGGATTTAAAGAGGTCTTCTTGAATCAAATATATATATCCCGCTTCCGGCCCTTTGTACATCCTCTCCATCCAGTTTCCTAGAGCCTTCTCCAAGCTAGTGATTCGAGTGAGGCTGTTCCTGATTCCAATCTTAAAACAGCAGATGGAATGCAATTGGGGACAGCAAACAGGCAGAAGTAAACTATCTGACAACCAAACTAGATATTAATGGCTCGTATGTATGCATGTGGATGATGTTTATGTGCTCTCCCACCAATGATGAATCTGGACCAAACTTGGCACACAGCCCCCCCCCCCCAATGGTCAATAGAAAATACTTGCTTGGGGGAGATGGACCCTGGATGATGGGACTTAAAGTTCACCCCATATTCAGAGCGCGCTCTGATTCCTGCCGATGATAGATTATGACCAAACTTGGCACACAGCCCCCCCCCAATGGTCAATAGAAAATACTTGTTTGGGGGAGATGGACCCTGGATGATGGGATTTAAAGTTTACCCCATATTCAGAGAGCGCTCTGATTCCTGCTGATGATAGATTATGACCAAACTTGGCACACAGCCCCCCCCCCCAATGGTCAATAGAAAATACTTGTTTGGGGGAGATGGACCCTGGATGATGGGATTTAAAGTTTACCCCATATTCAGAGAGCGCTCTGATTCCTGCTGATGATAGATTATGACCAAACTTGACACACATACACAACATGACAAACTTTAAATACTGGTGAGGTTTAATGGGAATTAACTGTGGATTTTGGGAGTTATACTTGACCCACATCCAGAGAGCACTGTGAACCCAAATGGTGATTGATCTGGACCAAACGTGGCACACATACCCACCATGACCAACCTTAAACATTAGCAGGGTTTGGGGACAATTGGCCCACAAAACAATATCACTCATTTTACAAATTCTAATGATAAGACCTTTCCAAAGCTCTGAAGCCACACAGTACAAATAGAAACATTCGAGCACTCCTCGGCTAAAAAGCTATTCTGGCCAGCTCGCATATAGTTTGCAAAAATGAGATATTCTCTGCCCACAAGTGTACAGTTAAATGGAGCACTGAAAGAAAGAGTCAGAAGATGGAAAGGAGAAGGAAAAAATGGCAAAATTGAAGAGGCAGTTCTTGTAAAGGCCTGTTAGAAATAACTGACAAAACAAGTCCAAGTTCAGTAGAACGGATGAAATGCACACTGTTCCCAGCTGCTTGTCCTCTGCTGCAGCCCGATGGAATTGCTTCAGCTTGGTGAGTGTTGAGGAGGCACCTTCAGGGTGTATGTGGTTTTTCCACAGAGCTGGTGGAACATTATTTTTCTAGTTTTGCTTGAGAACTCCCCATGGCAACAGATTTGCCATTGTTAGAGATTGTATTTATTTATTTATATTTATTTGCTATATTGTCGTTCTCACCCCAAAGGAGACTCAGAGCCGCCTACAAGCACGCAACAATTCAATGCTGCATATACAGACATACAATAAAATAAACATATGCATAAAAAACCACAAATCATGTGAGGATACATTCGCTGTCCCCAGTATTCCTGATGTGGCAACCGTCCCAGCACATCACTGAGAACTGGGCTCTGGACAAGCACGATCTATATGGTAGATATATGGTAGATGCTTGTGCAGATCCAAATAAGCAGCATTTCTTTTTTGTTCTTACATCTATTTATTATTATTTACAATATTTCTACCCCGCCCTTCTCACCCCCGGGGGGAACTCAGAGCGACTTACAAGGCAGCAATTTGATGCCACAGTATAAATATAAAACCATAAAAGGATACAGCATTAAATAATACAGTTAAAGACACAACATCCAATCAACACTGTAGTTAAGCTGTGAAAAAAGCAATGTTCTGTCCACAAACCTAGGTTAATAAACAGTAGCCATATTCTCATCTGTCAATTTGCCAATCCTATTGCAGTCCGAAGTGCTGCATTCTGCTATAGTCCAAGGCCTGGGGTCCATGAGCCAAGATTTTCCACTTTTTTCCAATGTCCAGGCTCGGATGGGGTCGATCCGCCTCACACACATCTGGAAGCGCATTCCCACAGGCTCAGCACAGTCTCTATGCAGCTGGAGCCAAGGTCACCTGTCCTGGGGCAAAGGTCCCCACAGGGCAGGCTGGGAGCCTGAGATGCTAAGCTCAGGTCTCCCAGTCCTGACACAGGGCCTCCCCAGATGATCTTAAATTACAAGGTGGGACGTAGAGGCAGATGCGTTCGGACAAGTAAGCTGGGCCAGAACCGTATAGAGCTTTATGGGTAAAAAAGTGAACACATCTGAAAACTTTGGAACTATGATAATATAGAAATCTTAAACCAATGTCACTGTGTGTGTGTATCTTCCCTAACCACAAGTATACAGTTAAGCACACTCTATATACACACCTATATACTGACAAAAATACAAGTTGGAGACAAGTTGGAGACATGTTATTATTATTATTATTTATTTCAATTTGATAAACCGCCCTTCCCGAGGCTCAGGGCGGTTTACAATATATAAAAACAGCATATAAAACATACGATTAAAAAGACACATAAAATTACATCTTAAAACTAGATGTAATTTTATTATCTTAAAACTAGATAAAATCTTAAAACAGTCACAAAAATCATAGCCAGACATAGCTGGTACATGGGGAATGGCAGTGGGGAATGGCAGTGGTATGGCCGGATAGCAGGCATTAATTAGACGCTGTCAGACACTGAATGCCTGTCTAAACAGCCAGGTCTTGCAGGACCTGCGAAACGCCATCAGGTCCTGCAAGGCTCGTGTCTCCGGCGGCAACGAGTTCCATAGAACCGGCGCCGCCACTGAGAACGCTCTCTGCCTCGTGGTAGAGAGCCTGCAGGACTTCATACCCGGAACTTCCAGTTGCTGGTTTCATACAGATATTTTTACCTTATCTGGTTTTGTAGGCACTCTTTCTAGCTGGATGGGGAGGAGAGATCAAAAAGCAGCTCCCGCTACCCAATGAACAGAAATGCATCAACAAAGCAAACATTCAAAAATCTACACAAGTTTTGAAAAATTAGCACAGGTTGCTCCTGCCTTATCTGAAAATCCCAAACTCTCCAAAGGCTTTCTAAAAAAAATTGCTCCGAGCCACTTGCTTTGAAGGTGGCAGCTGCAGCACTCCTGCTGGTTCATCTTGCAGATCCTCGGCCTTTATTTGCTGCCAACCACTCTCTTCTGCTTTCTAGGTTGGCAGCTGTGGTACTCCTGCATTTGTTTCTTAGGTCCTTAGTCTTTCTCCAGCCTCATATCTGGAGACAACATGAAACTGGAGAGAGACTGAGGACCTGAGAATTAAATAGTGAGCAAATAAGACATGAGGCTGTAAGGAGAGTGGTGATCAAAGAGATGAATGAGTAGGAGTGCCTTGAAATCATAAGAGGGCAGCTAACAAAAAAGTTTAGTTTTCCCACCATTTCACAATTCTTCAATCCCTCCCCATCTTGCCCAGCAGGTTTGGGAATGTGCACCTCTTTCTCTTCAGAGCAGAATCAATCTCTACTGGCAGGCTGGACAGAAGATGTTGAGTGCCAGATTTGGTTACTTTTAATATTGTTATTACCTCTCAAGTAGTGGTGCTTGTGGAAATATCTTACTCATATGCCAACATAACTTGGCCCCTCTTGAATACTAGTCATGGAAGTGATACTTTTCTAATTCTGCCTCAGCCAGAAAAAGATTGGTTAACTCTACTGTCTATGCCAGTGTTTCTCAAACTCCGCTACTCCGGGTCTTTTCAACTTCAGCTCCCAAAAATCCCAGCTATTTTACTAGCTGTTGGGAATTGTGGGAGCTGAAGTCCAAAACATCTGGAGTAGCACAGTTTGGGAAACTCTGGCCCAGGTGAAGACTTCATCCCTTCATTATACTGAACAAAGAATTCCCTTGCACATAACTATCTTGTGTGCATGTGAACTCTGGAGACGTTTGTCCTCCTCTTTAGCTGTATTCATCAAACCAAAAGCACATCTTATATGCATCTACTCTAAATGAGTTTTCTGCAGCTCTTTAACTTTAGTAATCTAACCAATGGCCCTTCCACACAGTCATATAGCCCAGAATATTAAGGCAGAAAATCCCACAGTACCTTCTTTGAACTGGGTTATCTGAGTCCATACTGCCATATATTCCAGTTCAAAGCAGATAAAGTGGGATTTTATTCAGCTATGTGGAAGGGCCCCAAAAGTATTACACATGTGAAGTTGGCAATACAATTCCTGCAACCTCCTGATGTTGCTCAGCTCCTCCATGTGCATGTAAATACTATGAATTCAGTATTCCCCCTGTTCGGATAGCAAAATTTAATACACATACATGCAGATGTAAAATTATTTTAAAATCAACAACCTGCTATATGTGTTTGGAAAACCTGACCTACTCAAAAAGATGTGTTACTTTTAATAGTTTGCTTACACGGGTAATTTCCTCATTAGTTGCATACATTTTATGTAGAAAAGTAGGAGCCCCCGGTGGTGCAGTGGGTTAAACCCTTGTGCCGGCAGGACTGAAGACTGACAGGTTGCAGGTTTGAATCCAGGGAAAGCGTGGATGAGCTCCCTCTGTCAGCTCCAGCTCCCCATGCAGGACATGAGAGAAGCCTCCCACAAGGATGGTCAAACATCAAAACATCTGGGCATCCTCTGGGCCAGTGTTTCCCAACCAGTGTGCCGTGGCACACTAGTGTGCCGTGAGCGATCATCAGGTGTGCCGTGGGAAATTGGCACTCTCCTCTCTCCTAGCAGCCCCCTCACAGGTTTCCAAGAAACAAATTGAGCCTCTCCGCTTGGAAATTTATTTATTTATTTACTATTTTACTGGATTTTTCGAGAATTGGTGCCCCTGAACTGTTTATAACAGCTTCATGACATCCATAGTTAACTGGAAGCAAGTTTCACTCAGGGTGAAATTTCACAAAGGTCTGGAGAACAAGCCCTATGAGGAGCGGCTTGAAGAGCTGGGCATGTTTAGCCTGAAGAAGAGAAGGCTGAGAGAAGACATGATAACCATGTATAAGTATGTGAGAGGAAGTCATATACAGTATATGTTGTGTTCATCGAGACAGGCCCAGGTTTCACACTGAGTGTATAAATACATTTTAAAACATATTAACTATATGTATTACTGTGTTAGTGTGTCATTTTGTGTCATTTTGGTTGGTGGTGTGCCCCAGCATTTTGTAAATGTAAAAAATGTGCCGCGGCTCAAAAAAAGGTTGAAAAACACTGCTCTGGGCAACGTCCTTGAAGACGGCTAATTCTCTCACACCAGAAGTGACTTGCAGTTTCTCAAGTAGCTCCTGACGCACATAAAAATGTAGAAAAATTGAACAGAAATCAGCATCTGTGTACGTTTCTGTGACAGAAACTGTACATTGTATTTTAAAGATCTTTCATCCAACAGGAAGAAAGTCTACCCAAACGATGACATTAGGAAACAAAAGGTGTTTCGGCGATTTACTCCTTCAGCAAATGAATACAACAATTTCTTTGTTTCCAAGCCACAGTCTGCAACAAGTTCTTTCTGGCACATTTCATCCAGTACATCGTGCGATTTTTCTTGCATTCACCTCTCTCTCACCTATACTTTAAGCACAGAGTGTAACACAATCCACTACAACTAAAGACTCAGCTGAGAGTCAGATTAAAATTATCCCCGGCTGCCCTGACCTCTTTTCTCTGCAGGTGAGAGTGTCCCCCTTCACAAGCTAAATGAAGCAGAAATGATGAAGTGTTTGTTTTCCCTGACTTTTCCTCAGCCTGTCAGTAAATTTACAGGCACGAATATGGAGTGTTAATTTAATGTTCCCACTGAGCATCTCATTGTCAACAAAGGCTTCAAACCATAGCAGAGGAAAAGGTTAGCTCATGCAGAAAATGACCCTTATGGCTTGATTGCCTCGTGGTCCAAACTAACAGCCAGCAAAAAGCAGAAGGCTTTCACCGCCAGCGCCATGCATTTGATGGTCGTAAATGAAAGCCCTCTACCTTCCTTCAAATAAAGAGGCATCTCTAATGCTCACTTATTATCTTTGCAGGTAATCTACGCAACCCGAAAGGGGAGATGTGCCCGGATTTGCCCACTGATTGCTAATGTGACTTAACTAAAAATTTAAACCCTTTATTATTCTCACTTTAAACAAAATCATTTGGGTCTCAAAACAAATTTTGAAACACAGAATTAAATGTTGGCACCAGCTCAGGAAATTGTTTTCTCATCTAGGGGTTTACGCCTTTGAGATCTTTGTTGCCAAGTTACATGGAAAATCCTACAAGACGGTGTGAAATTGTTCTTGAATGGCTTTAAATAAACTGGAATTTTGGAGGCGCTTTTCATGGTTAAAAAAATTCCAGCAGCATTTTATCCACTGTTTACTCAGACATTTAAAATGTGTGTGTGTGTGTATTCAAGCTTTCTAAAGTAACAGTTTTATTTGCTGTTAATTCTTTTTTTTCAACAACTAAAGCATAATAAAGTTACTTCTCAACCTTTTGCAGTATAATTGTAACATTTATTTATTTATTATTTATTTATTCAATGTAGGGTTCCAGCCTGGTGGACTTGGGCAGACCCTGGGGACTCTGGGCCAGGCACAAGTTGACCCGGGGGAGATAGAGGATGATGGGTGGCCTGATGCATTTGACACTACAGAAGAGAGCCTGCAATGGGATAATACATGGCTGGAGGGTTATGGGACCGCAGATGAGTTTAGTGAAGATTCCATGGAAATAGATTCAGATGAATATGAAAGGCTAGGCGGCCTTGGGTCTCAAGAAAGAGTGGCTACTCCCTTTCCAGATGGGAGACGGGGAGTTTCCCGGTTCTCACTCTGATATCGATGCAGCTGGACCCGCTAATGAGAAGGAATTCAACAGGAGAGACAGTATCTCGGCTTCTAGGAGAGACTGAAGAAAGGGGGTGCGTTGGACGCACAAGAGTTAGATTCCTATATCAATCCGGCCTGGGAAAGTTCTCGCCAGACCTGAAGCCACGTTTAGCTTGATCACGTCTCTTGTTCCAGTCTCCAAGTTCTTACTAACCGCCGGGGTGGTTTGGATTCTGTTTCCAGCGACCGCAGTTGCGGCCGGACTCCAGTGCCACGTTTGACCGCCAGAGCGGTTGCTTTGCTTCGGAACTTTGTTTCTTGGGGATTTCATCCCGCTTGGATTATACTAAAGGACTAAGCTGAACTCTATTTGAACAGCTTTATTTTAACCTCTTTGGACTATTCTTTACCTTTATTCTAAATAAAAGAACATTTATTGCAACTGCCTGTGTGTGTGTGATCTAGGGGGGGCTGTCTGAGTTCTGAGGTGCAACATTCAATTTGTACACCGCCACTCCCAGAGGCTCGAGGTGGTTTACAGAATTTCAGCACAGAATAAAACAATAAAAACAATATACATTAAAATATCATTAAGACTCAAAGACTTGTCTGAACAAGAAGGTCTTACAAACTTTGCGAAAAGTTACCAAATTTCGCAAAGCCCAAGTCTCAGGGGGCAGATCATTCCACAGAACTGGGGCAATGATAGAGAAGGCCCTAAGAACATATAGTTATTCTTATAACTTTGTCTTTTGGGAGCCAAGAAATGAAGCATGGGATAACTCGCAACCTCTGAGGATGCCTGCCATAGATGCAGGCGAAACGTCAGGAGAGAATGCTTCTGGAACATGGCCATATGGCCCGGAAAACTCACAACAACCCACGTGATAACTGTTAATCCCTTGTGCTTATGCCTCATGTTCTGTTGTGACAAGGTGTGATTTTTTTTATCATAGGCCAGCAGCTTGTCAATTAAAGTATCTGGGTTACTTTCTGTGAATCGAATAAACAATACTTTTCTGAAATTATAATTATCACTGCCAACCATTACTTTTGAAAGTGACTCCAGAAACCCTTGATTTATAAAAGGCTGACAAATAAATGTAACAAAGGAAAATATACGTCCTTACTCAATGCAGGATATTAACATTTTAAAAAGAGGGTAACTATGATGTAAAAAAATAGTTTTTCCTTTCCAAAAAAGGGGAAACATTACAAGCACATATATACGTTTTAAAATATCATAGTAATATGGAATAACTATGGTGTATCTTTTGCTGGTCTAGATTAAATTGGCATGAGAGTGTGATTAAGACCAGAGGCAGGGGCGGTCCTACAGGTAGGCCAAGTAAGTGGCCGCATAGGGTGCCATCTGGGAAGGGGGCGCCATCCTGGCTGCATGGGGCGCCATCCTGGCCCTGCCGATGTTCCTCAGGCAGTGCTGCAGCTGCCTGCTTTTGGGGCCCGGCCTTGTGCACTCCGACGCTGCTTCTGGGCATGCGCGGAGGTTTTCGCGCAGGCGCAGTTGCTCCGGAGCTGAAGTTGAGCGCAGGAACAACTGCACATGCGCGAAAACCTCTGCGCATGTCCAGTAGCTCCCTTGCGCAGAAGCAAAGCCCTCCCTATCGGGCAGGCAGGGAGTGCTTCCCCTCTCCCATTGTCTCCGCCGCGCGCGAGTTTGCAGGGAAGGAGAAAAGAATCAGTGAAGGAAGTGTAAGTGGAATGAAGACCTGAGGGCCTGAGGCTATGAGGAGTTGTGGGAGTTGGAGTCCAAAACACCTAGAGGGAGGGAAGGCCCAAGTTCACCCAGGCCGCGCTGCCTGTATTCGACCTCATTTTAACATTTTGGCTGTTTTTCTATTTACATTTACATTGGGATCCTAATTTTGGACTTATGGGAGACTCCTATGAATTATGAGACGGGTGGTAGGTAATATATTCTGATTTTGATGCATTTACATTGCATTTCTTGTTGATTATTATACAGTTCTGCTTAGTATTGTCATACAATATAAGAAAAATACAATATAACAATAGAATAATGATATCTTTTATATTACATGTAATATTACAAACAATATTACAGTATAGTGGTATTGTACAAAAATAGTAATATATAATATTTTATTTTACTTTATTTTGGGTTATTTGAGTTTTATAGGAGTAATGAAAATATTTAGTAGAGGATAATTTTATTTAAATAAATAATTTTATTTATTATTTTATAATAATAATATAATAGAATGTTATATTATATTATAATGTCAATATATTATTATATAATTATATTGTAATGTAGTATAATATAATTATGATATAATATAGTATGAGTATGGTATATTGTATATACATTGATGCAATATAATACTACTAATGGTATTGTGATATTATAATTGTATATTTGTTTTATATGGGGGGAATAATGTTTTTTGGGGGGCAAAATAATGTTCACTTACCATTTAAAATTACCTTAGACCGCCCCTGAATGAAGGTATGCTTTTCATTTGCATTTAATGGGCCCTTGGTATCAATTGGGGTTTGGTCCCAGGTTACCTCATGGATACTAAAATCTGTGGATGCTCAAATCCTGTTATATATAATGGCATAGTAAAATGGTATCCTTTATCTAATATGTCAAAAACAGTATTTGCTTTTTGAATTGTTTTTTCCCCATTGCAAATGGTGGTATCCATGGATGCATGATCTATGGATACAAAGTGCTGACTGTAGTTTAATGTTATATTAAAGCAATGTATGTGATTACATAAATAACACTGAGCTAGAATCATGCCCTTCCCTATTCATTGCTAGTGCCACTAAGAAAGCACTTAAAGTATATGCTTCCTTATGTAAACTAACCACATTTTACCATTATATATGAAATGAGCTAAAGTATGATTACTGTGAAGTAAGTATTCTTGAAGTGAATCAAGATCAAAATAATGTTCTCTGAATAATCCCATCTACACTGCTATACAAAATCCAGATTATCTGCTTTGAACTAGATTATATGACAGTGTAGAATCAAGTTGGATCTACATTGCCATATAATCCAGATTATAAATGCAGATAATCCAGAGTATCTGCTTTGAATTGGAATATATGAGTCTACACTGCCATATTGTTGTAATTGAGCCTTCAGCTTCTTCTGCTAGTAGTGATAAGGAAGACGTTGGGTCATTAGCATCATAAACAGTTTTCGGAGTATGAATGAATGAATGATATTTTTGTGAATGAATTCACACGGTGCAAATAAAGAAATACAATATTTAAATTGGAGAACAATTTTAACCAACATAAACTTAACAATATTTCAGTGGAAGACCGCCCCCAGGACCATCCAGTCCAAACCTCATGCAGGAAAGCACAAACACCCCCAACAGATGGCCATTCAGTCTTTGTAAATAATAATAATAATAATAAGCAGAAACCTCAGAGGAGAGGAGGCATCTCTCACAGCGCCCCAAGGGCTCCCCGGAGCACAGTTTGAGAACTGCTGCCATAAGCTATCATAACTTTAAACCTAAAATAATTAAAATCTCTGTGTTTAAGCATACCTGATTCTCTCCTCCAGTGGAATCATAGTATTTAATATTCAATGGAAGAAAAGAATGAATCCTATACTTAACCACGATTGATTATTGTCATTGCACTTCAAAATGATCACACACTCATTATAAAATGGGTTGCATTTATATACCCATGGTGCAAGTGACAAACATTTTACACAAATACATCTTCCTGCCTTTGGTAATCATTTGCCAGTTACATTGTCAGAGAACAAGACTCATTTTGAAAGCAGCAATTCATTCTCTATGGATCCTTTCTTAACACAATTTTCAGCCTGCAATTTAGATGATAGGAAAATTACAACCTTTGTGAGCTATATTTTGCAAAATAAATGTTATTTCAATTAAGCCAATGAGAAAGCCCCCCAGAAAACACAGTGCTGTCTTTCCCATATATTTTCTTAAAATTCATCTGGTTATAAAAAGGAGAACAAGAAAGTAAATAAATCTAAATTTGAAGGGTCTGTTTTCAATATCTATTTATCTATCTATATCTATCTATCTGGAAATCAAAATCAAGGGGAAACACAGTTGGCAGACTTATAATTTGGGAATTTTAGAACAAGCTATTTTCTTGTGGTATGCACAAATAAAGATATAGACAATGCCTGATTTTTTAAATTTAAAAAATGGCTTGAAAGTCTACAAAGAGACCACAGCAAATTCATGCACACTCTGTGCATTCTGTAAAACCTAATAAAACTGAATTATTTTATAAAAAGAAAGTCTACAAAGAGAGAAAATCACTTCCAGTTTAGGTGCACTTAGTTTAGGTGCTGCTTCATGTGCCTCCTTGCTAATGTCCATGATGACCTAATCTCATTACAGATATGCACTTGACTTACTTAAATTTATTTATTTATTTATTTATTTATTTATTTATTTATTTATTAGGCTTCTAGGCCACCACTCCCGGGAGGCTCCGGGTGGCTCACAACAGGCAAGGTACAATAAATCCTTGGTGAATTCCTAGTTTTTGTTCACACAGTCAAGTTGAGGAGCAATGTGAGACAAGAGTAATGCTTGTGTTCTATGGTTTACATTCAGACAAAGATACCATAACAATCTAGCAAATTTAATTATTAGCTTTTTGTCACAAAGCTCGAGGACTTGCAAAGGCTCCTGTCATAATTCCAAGTGCCAATGTTCTTCCTCGGGACATCTGATTCACTCAGATTTTCTTGTAGCAGAGTGACATCCTTTGACTGCTGTGACACAGAAAATTGATAACTTCCATGAATAACATTTTTTTTCTAATTTTCCCTCTAAATGAGAGAAGAACTCACTGTGTTCTGTCACAAGGTGGCCAGCAGGGAAAGAGAGGATGACACAGAAGATCATGTGACATGTCAAGCTATGCCATTTTGTACCTATCATAGCAAATTGTAGAAGTGTGGTAGCTTTACTGGGTTTTTAAATGGGTAGATCTTTGCAACTTAAATTCCCTTCTCCCCAACTTCAATGAAAAGCAGTTGTGTGTGTACTGAGCTTCTGGTCAAAGTGGCAGAATGATTTTTCAAGGAAGCAAAAGTACGTTTACTACAACAGACCAAAAGCCAATTTATTATTGATCCTCCTATACCCCTTCTAGATCTCAACACAAGATACTCCACTGGCTTTCTATCTGTGGAGGCTTCCAAACCAACATGCTCCTCACCATCACCATTTGCAGCATTCTTGTCCACCAGAATTCTAGTCCACAAGTTAGTACACAGGCATGTATACTTTTGTCAAATCATAACCCCTGCCCCCGAAAGTAGCAATATCAGTGAAAAGGATTTCTTTGTTCATGGTATTATCATATTGTCCGCCAGAATTCTAATTCACAAGCAAGTATACCTCTGTCAATGAAGGTGACCCCCCCTTCCCCGGGCTCTGTAGAACATAGTTTAAAACCAAGGGATTCATAGTTTTCCCAAGAACACAAGGCTAGAAGTGATCCCACAATCCCCTATCTGTCCCCCCACATGGGAACCTAAGGCTCTTCCCATGGCCCCATGGCCCCACATGACAATGCCCCTGTAACTCACACTTTATGAATACACCCAGTTATTTTCCTTTTGCATTACTCTTATGGACTTTTGCTCATTCCCAAAGACTTTTTCCTTTCTTTCTAGGACCCCTTGGGCTATCTTTTATGAATCTAATAAACTGTGTATCTTTTTGGTGGGTAGGCAGGGGTGATCAGGATGGCATATTTTCCCCATAAACCCCAATGTATCTCCCTTCATGTTTTCCCCATGTATGTAATTTTAAAAATATGAAGGTGCCACTGTTTACCTTTAGCCAGCTCCTTGGGTGAGGCTTGTCAGCTGCATTCCTGAAGCCTTGATTCAATCACCCATCCACAAGCCTCATTTGCATGACAACAAGCAGGAGCTGTCTGGTCATGGGGAAACAACTGAGCACGTGCTCCTTCAATACATGTTCTACAGAGATCTTAGATCCAATCTCATTGGACCATGGCTTTTAAAGT
This sequence comes from Anolis apletophallus, assembly GCA_030556195.1. Taxonomy (NCBI): domain Eukaryota; kingdom Metazoa; phylum Chordata; class Lepidosauria; order Squamata; family Anolidae; genus Anolis; species Anolis apletophallus. The sequence continues at coordinate 136,231,390 of JARBWK010000005.1, forward strand.
ACCCGGGGCACAGTGAAAGATGTTATTCCACCCTGCTGCTTTCGGACTCTAGCACTGCAATGACTTACAGTGTTGCTAAGTCTTCGAGCTTCTCGGCGTCCCTGGCTCCGCCCCTCGGTCATGCCTCAGGGGCCGTGGCTATAGCCGTGCATGATCCGAGAACCCAACCCCCATCCTCCCTGACTGACGGGCCGAAGCGGCAGTTGTCCTTGGTGCCCCCTCCGGAGGCGCTGGATATCTCCGGAATTCTAGCAAGGGCCCCAGAGGCGCGACCTCGGCGCCGAGCTTGCCAGCTGCCGGTCCCCCCCTTACTAGGGACCGGGCCAAACCCCCCCGCCTCCCCCTGATGGCTGGGGGCCGACAGGTCCTTCGAGCCAGGACAGTATAGTTCTGGAATTGGCAAGCCCCGGGGGGCGTCCAGTATGGAGGCCAGGTGGCCGCCGGAAAAGGCGGCGCTGGAGGCCAAAGAACAGCAGGCCCCCTGGCCCTGGGACATTTGCCATTGCTCGCCTGAGAGAAGGGAGATCTGCCTCGCCCGAGCCCAAGTCCTGGAACCCACTGCGGGCCAGAACTTTCTGGGGCCCGGGCTTCAGAAAATGGAAGCCCTCTCTCTTGGGCCCACTTCGGAAGAAGGCCACCAATCCTGCTGACCGGACACCCCCCACCAGACCTCTGGCAAATGGGGGGCTGGCTGGTTTGGACCATTTTGGTGGGATCACTCTGAGACCACCTCTGCTTCCCCCCTTCGATGGGAGAGTAGGGCCCGCCTGATCCGCTGGGCACTCTCTTGTCGTTCTCTGCTCCCACCCTTGCTCCTCCCCCATCTTCTCCCATTTTCTCCCTGTTGTACTCCTTATTGTTGTACTGTTTTCCTGTTGTTGTGCTGATGATGTATTTCTTTGTGTAGCTGCTTGGCTTTTGTAAGCCGCTGCGAGCCTTGTGGAGTTGGCGGCATAAAAGTCCAAACAATAAATAAATAAATAAATAAGTTCTGTGCTGCTGCCCTTAATATCAGACGGGTGATGCTTGACACTGTAAGGCAACAATATCCTGTCTTTTAAAATATATTTTTATACTGATTTCTAGTCTGATTTTAAATAACTGTTTACTGGGGAGTTGTCCTTCTCCTCTTAGGGCGCTTGTGCCCGCTTTGTGCTGGTCTGTGACAGTAAAAAGGTTTTGATTGATCGATTGAACAAGCAGGAGCCAGCTCTTTCCAAGGGCCCTCTCCCCCTTGGGCCAAAACTGGTTTCTGCTAATCAATAGACAAAGGCTTCTGAGTTTAGCCTGCCTTTGTGCCATTGATTAATAGGCAAAACTATTTCTATTTTTCATTAACGGCCACCTCTATCAGCCTCGGAAACTGGTACATGGCTACAGCTTCTTCATTTGTTTACCATCCAAAGAACTGAGACCCTGCAGCAATATATTAATCTGTGTCTATCAAACAGAGAAAACACAGATGAGGACATTTGATCATCAACCAAAAGACAATAGAATTGCTCAGCCTGAGAACAGGAGGGTTCTTGTTGAACACTTGGCCACTTGATCTACATATTTAATCCCATCAAAATGTTTTTCTGCCTTCATTGTTCTACCCATCGCCCACCTCTTCACCCCCATTGGCTGGAAACCGGAAGAAGATGCAGCCAGCCACAAGATTCCATCCAATCAACGCAAAGCTGGTTTGGGGGCGGGAAGTGGGAAATTTGAATCTGTAACCTTATAAAATGGCATGTTTTTCCAATGTAACCTTTATGTCAGCATTGGCGAATGATTGCGGCTGTCATCCTTTCCAGCCGGTCTGTATAAACACCTCGGTGGTACTCCTTCAACTTGGTGAGCTTTTTATTGGGAAATTCTAGGGAAAATTGGGATTGGGCTTCCTTTCTCACCAGGGTTAATATGGATCCTCTTTGGTGGGTCTAGCTGGTCTGCCTTCATGGCAAGACCCCCCAAATTCTGATTGTTAACAAAAACTCATAAACTCTCTGAAGGTAGCAACATCAGTAGAAAGGATTTCTTTGTTAATTAAATGATCATGTTTTCTCCTTTCTGGTTCCATCTGCCTTGCTTCAATTTTATCCCTCACATACGTTGCTTCAACTAGTTCACACCTGATTGTTTGTATATGAGGGGATGATTCTCCCCAGGCAAGGACATTTTGTAGATTTTTTAAATAGATGTATTGTGTTACAAGATTTTCCCTTCCCTCTCCATTGCATTCTTCATACATTCTAGCTCCCACCTTCAACCAACCAGGGGTTACAAAAGAAAGAAGTAATTGCCATAGCACACAGTTCACAGAAGTTCTGTAACAATGGAAACAAAGAAATGTCTGAAGACATGTAGTACTCCAGCAGAAGCAATTTCAGCAATATTCAGAGGTATGGCTGTGTACGGATGGGGAACAGACTACCTGACATTCTTGAAATGGAAATAAAATAGATGCCCTGCTGCCCTAGAAATTTTAGCAAGAGCAACATAAATAGGAAGGCACCATTCTTGTTTGTATCCAAGAATATCACACAAACCCTTGTATCTTTGCCATAACAATGCTTTTGAATGCCCACATGATATTTGATGGTGTTCTGTATGTCACTCACTTGGAGCATATCTCTAATTTAGTGCAGAAAAAGATTAATGCTGGATTAATCTGAAAACTAGTCTTATAATATATTATTTTTAACGCATCTTCTAATTGTGATCAAAACTTTGTGAAGAAAGGACAGCTGCTGGCACAGGATTACTAATGAGTTAGAGCCTGCATTGTCCTAAATCTCTGCCTCTGACACAACCAGACACAATACAACTCAGTATCTGTCTTGTTTTGGTGTATCATATCTGTTTCATCATAAGTTCAGTTACTGATGAGAAATCCCAGAGTTACACTGGCCAAGCCTCCATAACTTAAAATTTATTTATTTATTTGTGGTATTTTTATACCACCCTTCTCAACCCTGAAGGTGACTCAGAGTGGGTCACAATGTTGGCAACCATTCAATGCCACCAATAAAAACAGCATAAAACATCAACATTGACCCTCCCCTGATAAAACATTAAACATTATTTATTTATTTATGTTTCAAATTTCTATACCGCCACTCCCTGGAGGCTCGGAGCAGTTTACAGTTTGATTCATAACACAATAACAATACAAAACAGACATTACAACAGAAGCAAAACAGGGGTGGAACATAAATAAGGGAGGAAACATAAGGATCACATACATTCAGCAATGGAATGGGGATAGGGATTGGGTAGAACCAGGGTCCATACCAATTGACCCCTTACTGGGATTGTCCTATGGTGGCAGCTGCGGGACTCCCAAAGAGCTCTGTAGGATCACACAGTTGGGAAGGAGAAGGAGATCATCTCCGACCCTTGGTCCCTGTGTTCTCAAAGGCTGTCTCCTTACAAGTCCAGCGACCTGACTCGAGGGCTGGCAGCTCTCCGAAAGACATTTTGAAGCTCCAAAGTTTGAACTCCAGAATGTCCTCAAATGAAATGTCCTCTGGGTCCCCGAGCTAAACACTCTGGTCCTCTTCCGCTGACAGGATCTCCAAAACATCCAGCGCTGGCATAGAACCACCAAAGGCAGGTCGGCTCAAGCCATCTCCCGATGGCGAACACCTGGATGGTGGGACAGAGTCCGGTCCTGGGTTCTGGTCAGCTGCTGAAGGTGGGTGTCCATGTGTCGACTCACCGGTCCCTCCCATGTCATGAAGGGGTCTCTGTCCGGGGTCGATCCCTTCCCTAGTCGTCCTCTCTATGTTAATACGGGTGATTTGAGCAGTGGTCAGTTCCGTCTCCCCTCTGATCTCTGGGCAATCCCAGAGTTATGAAACACATCACATCAAATTGTAATTTCTGCTACCTGTTGTGTTGTGTCTTTCACATCAGGCTTTTAATTTGTTGGTTTTATATTGTGTTTTTCTTGCCGTGTTTTAAATTGTTTTTACCCTGCTATTTTATCCGGCACTTGTGAGCCACCCCGAGCCTCCCGGGAGTGGCGGCATAGAAGCCCAACAATAAATAAATAAATAAGCATCACATATCACACAAAGAGATAGCCATGGTTTGTAAACAGTCCAAATAACCAAATAACTCTACACAACATGGCAATTTCATCCATTTTCCTGATACTTTAAAATATATACATATTGATTCTTGCAATGTCAAAATGTGATTGCTTTAAGTTATCAACAGGTATTAATGAACAATTAACTACAAGCCATATACAAATAGGGATGCATAGTTGTGGAAGCTGGAATGTGTAAAAGGTGATAGCAAGAGAATCAATGCATTTGAATGTGATACCGGAGGAGAATTCTATGGCTACAATCAACTAAGATAAATATATGGGACTCAGAGCAAATCAAGCCTGAACTCACCATAGAAATCAAGATGACTAAACTGAAGCTGTTGTACTTTGGACATACCATGGGAAGACATAAGTTACTAGAAAAGACAATAATGCATGTTTATTTATTTTGTTAGATTTATTGGCCACCACTCCCAGCCGGATCGGGGCGGCTTACATCAAGCACCACAATAAAACAACAAATCTACAACAGCATTAAAACCACAAGGATAAAACAATTCCTAAGAGATAACACAAGTCCTAGGGGATAGCACATTACAACTCAAAGGCCTGCCAGAATAGGGCCAACTTGCAGGCCTTCCAAATAGCCAACAGATTACTCAAGGCCCGAACCTCTGGGGATAGTGCGTTCCAGAGAACTGGGGCGATGACGGAGAACGCCCTTCTCCGTGTTGAAGTTAGGTGGTATTGTTTGACATTGGGCACAGTTAGAAGATTCCAGTCTTCAGATCTAAGTGTTCTCATGGGACAGTATGGGGTTATGCGGTCCCTTTGGTACACTGGCCCCAGGCCATCCAAGGCCTTAAAAGTCAAGACTAACAGTTTTAAGGTACTCAATAGGAAGCCAGTACAATTCCTGCAGAATTGGTGTAATGTGGCAGCTCGCAGGAGCTCCTGCGAGCAACCGAGCTGCGGCATTCTGCACCAGCTTGAGTTTCCGGGTCACCGACAGAGGCAGGCCAATGTAGAGAGCGTTACAGTAGTCTAACCTTGAGATGACCGTGGCTTGGATCACCGTGACCAAGTCATGCCGAGACAAGTAAGGGACCAGCCTCCTAGCCTGGCGAAGATGGAAAAACGCCACTCTGCTGACAGCGGAGATTTGCGCCTCTATTGACAGCAGAGGGTCCAAAAGAACTCCAAGACTATTTACTGAAGATGATGGGCATAACGCCACACCGTCCAGAGTCGGAAGCTGGACATCCCTACCGCCCGGACGACTCAGCCAGAGGATCTCCGTCTTTGCTGGATTCACCTTCAACCTACTGGCTTGCAACCATCCAGTAACGGTTTCAAGGCAGAGATGGAAATTATCGGGTACGGTTTCGGGCCTGCCCCCATCCTCAGAGTGAGCTGGGTGTCATCATCGTACTGATGACATTCCAGCCCAAAGCTACGCACCAGCTGAGCAATTGGTCGCATATGGATGTTAAATAATAGAGGGCAGAGACTTGAAGAAAAAGTGGAAGACTTGAAGAAAAACGACATTACATGTAGATAGACACAACTCTGAGTTTTCAAGGCCTGAGCACAGCTGTTAATCTTCTGGTTGGTTTAGAAAAGGCCGAGATCAATTCCTTTGTAAAATGCAATAACTTTTGAATTTTTTGAACCAGCTACATAACTTCTGCTCTAGATACTTGCCAACCAAGATGACACCATGGGAAAACAAAGAAAAAATGGTTCTCTCTGACAAAAAAAATCTTGAAAAATAAAACAACAGCTGATATAACTCTTAGTCCTTTACAGGCACTATAGATAATCACAAAATAGCTCTCATGCACAAATTGAGTGCTGACGGAAAAGCATATGGTGATTTGATAGAGAGCATCTGTAGTTAGGTCTTGAAGACCATCAATGAACACCAAAAGAATTTATATTATCTTTGAAGTATGCAGATAATAGCATTTTCTAAAAAGAAAAGCAGCAGCAAAGAGAAACAAAGGGGCATTCTCCATAATTCTTTCAAGTACGTTTCTTTCTTGGCAAAGTCCAAAAAGAAATCTTTGATATTCTATCAACAAAATTGCTTTCATTCTGTTCCGATGGAAAAAGAAGGTGGGGAACTCAGAAATTGGCAAGGACAAACTGGTAACAAAATATTCAAGATACACCTCTGGTTGGAAATAAAGTCAGAATTTCAGCATGCAATTTCTAGGTAATTGGGTTTAGGAAGAGGCACATACTTGCTGAGCATTACACAAAACTTCACAAATAGCCTTAGACTCTAAGCACGTGTAAGTTTAAATGTAAACCATTTGGGCCTCTTCCAGGATCTGATGCCAGATTATCTGATATAAACTGGTTTATAAATGTATCCACTGCCAGATAATCCAGGATAATAAAATAATCTGAGATCAGATTCTGGGATATAGGGGCAGCATGGAAGGGACCTCAACTTCTCAATAGTCTTACTGTCGTGACAATATATTGATGTATTTTGCTATACATTTCTAATAGCAACACAAATATATAAAATACAGTAGGTTAAATTTGCACACTTTGTATAGATTTATTAAAACCAACACAACCTAATGCCCCTTCTACACTGCTATATAACCTAGGTTATCAAAGCAGATCATCCACATCATCTGCTTTGAACTGGATCATACGAGTCTACACTGACTTATAAACCAGTTCAAAGCAGATAATCTAGATTTTATAGTATAGTATACATTTTGCAGTGTAGATGGGACCTAATTTAAGTCCTATATATTCAGTAGGCTTACATTAATATTTACATTAAGTATGTATAATTCAAAAATACAGGCTGGCTCTATAGAATTAGTATTGGCACAAACTTTCCACAGATACAAACACCCTACTAACAGGAGATATGCTGCCTGATATCAGAGACATGCTGACACAGTGATCAGCAGAACAATAGTGTAAAGCATTAGAAAGGAAAATCCTTACACAGGATGTATGTACTGTCCTTCTCTAATGCCACTCCCAGGGGAAGCTCCCCCATGCCCAACTAGGGATATATGTTATGTATGATCTTCTGGTAACACATAACATAATTCAAAACTGATCAAAACCATCAGCAGCAGTTGTATTCTCTTTGGTAATTTCGGCACCACCGGCAGTGAGAGTACTAGCAGCAACTATTAATTATGTAATGGGAATCATCATATATAGCGGCAGCAACAACAACAACAACAGTACAGGAGCTTTTGGGAGGCTGGGCTCCTGAACAGAAACACTTAAAATCTAAACTTTAATGAACCAAACTATACAGTAAACATCAACTGCTCTTATATCTGGACCAAGGGTCCTCAAACTAAGGCTCGGGGGGCGGATACGGTCATTTACCCGGCTTACACTCAGGGTCAACCTAAGTCTGAAACGACTTGAAAGCACACAACAACAACAACAACAACAATTCTATCTCATCCGCCAAAAGTAGGTCCACACTTCCCATTGACATACTAATAAGTTTATATTTGTTAAAATTGTTCTTCACTTTAATTATTGTATTGTTTTCAAATGTTTTTTGCATTACAAATAAGATGTGTGCAGTGTGGATAGGAATTCATTCATTTTTTTCCAGATTATAATCTGGCCCTCGAACAGTTTGAGGGTCTATGGCCTGGCCCTCTGTTTAAAAAGTTTGAGGATCCTTGATCTGGACTATAATAAACTGGATTTGGATTTAATAGTGCCTTCTTCCACTATTGTTGTTACTGCTGATAATTGCTGTGAAGTCAATTTTTTACTTATGGTCGCTGCTGCTGCTATTTGCTGTCAAGTCTGTTTTTACTTATGACAACCCTATGAATGAGACCTCCAAGTCACCCTATCAACAGGCCTTGAAGACTCAAAGCCATGACACCCTTGAATCTATGTATCTGTAATAGCCTTCTTTTCCCCCCAATGGCCTTCTTTTTTACCTAGTATTGCTGTGTTTCTAGTCTAGTGTGTCATGTCTCCTTCTGATATGGCTAAAACACTATGCTATTAGGTTAGTCACCTTACCTTCTAGGGGTAATTCAGGCTTGATTTGCTCAATCCATGGTTTCCGTAGAACTCTTCTCCAATACTACATCACATGTGAATTGATTTTCTTCTTATCAGATTTCTTCACTTTGCTGCTTTCATACCTTTACAAAGAAATAGGAAATATATCATGAACAAGTCTAACTTAAGTCTTAAATGATATATCTTTATACTTCAAGATTATTTCTAGTACTTTCATAGCTGCCCTTCAAAGTGCTAGTCTCTTGATTTCATGACTGCAGCCTCCAACATGTGTATGTTTCAAAACACTGAAGCTCAGTGAAAATACATATAGAGAGAAGGTGAGAAAGTCTGCTCATAGGATCCATGAGAAAGGATCCTATTGGCGCCAACAGAACTTACCTCCCGTGGTTAAAAGTGCCCGAGGAATTTTTATTGTGGCTAATGCAGTGGATAAAAGGATTAAACTCTGTCCTTGCATCCCATGGTCCCAGTACAATTCTCTCCCAGGGCCGTAGCCAGGATTTTGGTTCGGGGGGGGCTGAGTTTGGTTCGGGGGGGGGGGGGGGCGGAGACGGGGTGGGAAAGGGTTTAACCTAGCAAACCTTTGGTATTTTTATCCCAATAACCCCATGAAGGTGGGATATAATGAGCATGGTGATCAGATCATGATATGAATAAACATAACAGTTTAAATAATGTACCAGTAAGGCCTTCCCGCGGACCACCCTGAGAATTTCAGGGGGGGGGGGCTGAAGCCCCCTTAGCCCCCCCGGCTACATGCCTGCTCCCTTCTATACCTTTCTTCTTCTTCTTTTTCACAAAGCTGTAATAGCAAATGATATATTTCATATCATATCTAATCTGGCCTCTACTTTTTCATTTTAACCTCAATAATATATATCCATTTTAACACTGTCTCTATATTGTGCTGTCATGTGTATGTTCAGATTTCATACTATTTGTGAATAAAACATACATAACAAAATAATCATTCTGGGAGCTATGCTGATGCCTTAGCTCTGTGAACTGCAGAATCAGTTAATTAAATAAGTTATCATTAATAGTGTAATAAGAACGGAATAATTTCATAATTAATTACTGTAGTGTAGTGAGTAAGAAACTAGGGTAACATAGTGCCACCAATAAAAACCCAAATGAGTAAGCACAACTGAACACATTTATTTCTGAACCACTTAGATTGCATTGAAAGAAACTGAGCTTCATTCTAAAGAAAGTACAGTAACTATATTCAATTGTAAAATTGTTATTATTATACCACAGTGATAATAATTAAACAGACCTGAACAGAAAACACAAAAAAAAACTACTTGGCATTAAGAATGATAAACCAGAATGACAAATAAGGCCAACAATGAAATTATTGCAGCAGCAGTAGCAGTGTAAAGCATGCACAATGGAGGACCTTCTTATAGCAACACCAGAGGCACTCCAAGTGGCCAGCTACTGGTCAAAGGACATTTAATATAATGCCGAGTTTTTAAAACTTTGTGTTTTTTAAATACGCGTACATTACAACTGTACTCTTGCTTTGCTTCTGATGCGATAAATAGAAATAAAGTTTAAAGTGTTATAACTAAAGTACCATTTAATTGAAAGCATGCTAAACTTTAACAGTGTCCCACACAGATAACAGATGGGTGAAATGTATCACCGGGGAGACATTTCTCTTGTCCACTGGTCATCCGTCATTTGAGAGAACAGCACAGAACACAGATGATAACAACACTCCAATCTTTCAGATTGCAAAAACGCTCCTCTGTCCTTTTCGGCCTCTTAGAGTGCGATTCGCAACTCTGACCATCTGGTGTCGCGCTGCAACTAAGGCGCATGCGCAAAAGTTCCACACATGCGCCATTGCTGTGGTGCACTCCAAGAGGCCGAAAAGGGCGGAGGAACGTTTTGCAGCCGGGGCAGAGCCTCCTGCAACTCCGACCACCTGGAGTCTCGCCCATGCGCTGGCCCACAGCAATGGTGCAGCATGCACCGAACCTGGCGGCCGGGGTCAGATTCGCCCCTGGCCACGTGGCTTCCATAAGCGGCCACTTGCTTTGCATACCATCAAAATCCTCCCCTGATGATCAGGAATCTATACTTCTGCCTTGGCTGTATAATCCAAGGCAGAAGTATCTTAGGGCAAAGATAGTGCTTTTTTTAACATTGCTATTAGCATTCTTAAAACAATTTCATTTTTTATTATTTCTGAAAAAGCAATATAAAATAAAATCAGTATTCCAACTTGGAAATTTAATGCCCATTTTTTGTATTTGTTTTATTTTGTGGATTGGGGGAGAAAGGATCTATACTGGAATCTATGCATATTTTGTTCTTCCAATTATTTGAAATTTTCATTATGGAGCTTATTTGCAGTGGTTTCAAGTGATTGCACTCTATTTAACTGCTGTTCTGCTTGACATTCCTTAACAAATTATTATATTATTTGTCAAAACATGTTTTTGTAGAGCATGGATGTCTGTTCCCCAGCAGGGCATAATCGCAAGGTTGCAGACTCAGCAAAGGCTCACAGATGTAGAAAATTAACAAGGGTAAGGGAGGGGCTGTTAATGATCAAAACAGCCATGATTGCAGGTTCAACAACAAAGTCTGAAGCAGATAAGTGTATATGGATGCCACTATACAAAAAGTGATTATTCAGCTATTCATGGGAACACAGCTATTGATTCCAATAACAAAGACCTCTGTCTACAATTCACTGTTTTCCGGGCAGGAAAAAAACATTTTCCTTGCGTGTTCCCTTGTGTGTTTATGTGAGGACCTGAACGCAGAGGATCTGGAGATTTTTAAAAAACAAACCTGCATCTTACTTATTGTTACCTTCTGATTTTGAAATGAAACCGTGATCTTAAGCAAAAGGTGAAAGACAATTGCGTTTTCTTTCTTCTGATACATTTCATTAAAGAGAATGTTCCTTTTTTTGAATAGAGTGATTTCAAAACAAACATTGCCCATAAATAAGAAGTTTTGTGGAAAATAACAATTTAAAATCAAATACTAAAAAGACAGTACTATAATACATGGGGAACCTGTAGGTCGGACTCATATTGGCTTTGGACCTTTTACTGCAATTAGTTATTTTTGAGAAGTATCAGACAAAACTCTGATTAAATTCCATATGTAAAAATAAATTCAATTCAATTTCTCACTTATTAATCGCCCTCCATTAAATGCTCCAGGCGATTTACATAAAACATTGCATAAGAACGTACAGCAGTAACCATGTAGACCAGGGGTGCCCACACGTTTTCATCATGTGAGCTACTATATGAACAATCAAGTTGAAAAGATCACCTGTTGTGCATGTGAGCGTGCGCACACGCTCCTACTGCAGCCTTCTCTCCACGCGGGGCTTCTTTCTTGCCTGCCCACGAACTCGCCGTCGCGCGCACCCGGGAAGGGGATCCTCCTTGCCTGCGTGCGCTCTCTCTCTCTTAATGTCTTCGTTGCCTTCCTCCTTCCTGCTGTGTGCTTTCGTGAAGCAGGAAGTCCCCATCCCGTCCTGCTTCTTGCGTGCACAGCAGCCCCCTCTCACGCATGCAGCAGGAGGGTATTTATAGGCGCACCTGCCAGCGCTCCGGCCAGATATGGTGGCGGCAGCGGCTCGGAAGGCACAGGGCTGGGAAGAGGGGCCGCCTGGCTGCTGCCTGGGCCGGGAAACTCAACCGAGAGAGGGACCCACGTGAGGCTGGAGCCTCCCCACGGCAGCCTCCCCCTCTCCTTCCTCCCTCGAGGCTTCCTTACCTGGGCAGGAGAAGGAAAAGTGGAAGAGGTGCTTCCCCAAAGTGACAGATGCAGCGGGGGGCGCCCTTCCTTCCTTTCGAGGGTGTCACTCAGAAAGGACGCCCAAGTGGATGGCTGGCAGGAAGGAAGGAGGACCCCTCCCACTGGTGGCAGTCCATGCCCACGGGGGAGAGGGGGGGTGTGGCTCTTTCTAGCCGGCTCTGAAGAGCCACGCTCTCTCTCTCTCTCTCTCTCTCTCTCTCTCTCTCCCGTGGGCCCTCGCCACCTTTCTCCTTCGAGGGCGAGGGAGGGCGAGGCGGAGAAAGGCGGCACGGGCACAAGCAACAGCAGCAAGTGGGGTCTCCATCCCCGCAGCCCCCTCCTCCTCGGGTTCAGCCCCAGGAACACGGCGGAGCTCTCCCTCCTCGCCCCCAACCAAGGAAAGAAAGCAGCCCCACACACCTCGCTCGCCCAGGTCTCGGCTTGGAATGGGAGTCCCGAGGGCAGCAGCAGGGTTTGCGGCGGGGCTTGCTTGGCTTTGCTCCACTTTGCCCGGCCTCCTTCACCACTTTCTCTCTCCCTCTCTCCTTCCAGTGCCCGCCTGCCTGCCTGCCTGCCAAAAGGATCCGAAAAAGTTCTCCAGATTTCTTTCTTCTCTCCTTGGCTTTCTCTCTCACACACACACACAAACATTCCCTCCATCCCTCCCACAGCCTCACATCCTATCTGTGCGTGTGCCTTCGCCTTGCTCCCGCTCCCCCCCCCCTCAGCAGCAACCAATGGGCGGTCATGTCACCACACCGTGTGTGGCAAGACGAGCGGCAGGGTCCGCCCACTAAAGCCTCATTTTGGCAAAAGAAGCCCTGCGAAGGCGGCAGCGGGAGCGCACGTGCGCACGCATGGCAGGAGTGCGCCATCCGGGTTGTGAGGCCCAAAGATCACCTGGAAGAGGGCCGAAGATCACCTAGGTGCTCCCGATCACCATAATGAGCACCCCTGATGTAGACTGTATTAAACATTAAAAGCTCTGCTAAAAAGCCAAGTCTTAAGTGCCTGGGCAAAGGGCCGCAAGTCACGCATGGCCCTCGTGTGGGGAGGCAAAGAGTTCCACATGGTAGGGGCAGAGATGGAGAAGGCCCTATGTCTCGTGGACTCGAGGTGTACTTCCCTGGGGCCCGGGACTTGCAGTAAGTCTAGTTGGAGGAGTCTTGGCGACTACTGGTGGTGGAGAGGGGAGAGGTGGTCTCTGAGGTATGCCGGTCCCTGGCCATAAAGTGCCTTGAAGGTCAGAACCAACATCTTATACAGGGCTTGGGATTCTGTTGGAAGCCAGTGCAGATGTAGTAGAGTTGGAGTTATGTGGCATCTCAGAGGTGTCTTTGCGAGTAGCCTGGCTGCCACATTCTGGATAATGTGGATCCTCTGAGTAGTCAACAGGGGAAGACCAACATGCAAGGTGTTACAATAATCTAGCCTAGATGTAACTGTCGCATGGATTGACTGTAGTCAAGTCTTCCTCAGAGAGCTAAGGTGCCAGTTGCCTTGTCGAAGGTGGAAAAAGGCTTGCTTACTAACAGCAGCGATCTGGGCCTCCATGGACAGCTGTGAGTCCAGAACGACACCCAGGCTCTTGACAGTAGAAGATGGATGCAGGGGGCCACCGTCAAAGTTGGGCAAAGGGAGGCCCACACCAGGCGAGTGGCCAAGCCACAGGATCTCTGTCTTTGTAGCATTCACCTTCAATCTACTGGCCTGCTCATAAGCCTAAGGGAATTATTAATTTATTTTTTTTATTCGGGTTTCTATGCCGCCGACTCCCGGAGGCTCGCGGCGGCTTACAAGAGCCGAAGGCACAATAAAATACAGAACAATAAAACAGTAAAGCAGTTAAAAACAGAACAACACAATAAACAGTAGCACAATTGGAGCAGTGGCACAATTAAGAATGTGCGAGCCTACCCGCCAAAGGCCTGCTTAAACAAGTGGGTTTTACAAGCCCGTCTAAATGGGAGCAGGTCCTTCATTGCCCGAGTTTCGGCTGGGTTGGCGTTCCACAGCGTGGGAGCTATGACAGAGAACGCCCTCCGACGGGTAGATGTCAATCGTGCCAGCTTCACCGAAGGTACCTCCAAAAAGTTGGCATCCTCGGACCGTAGTGATCTCAAAGGGCAATATGGAGTGAGACGGTCCCTCAGATACGCTGGCCCCAGACCGTACAAGGCCTTAAAGGTAAGAACCAACACTTTGAAGGCCATCCGGTGCTCAATTGGCAGCCAGTGCAGATCCTGCAAGACAGGTGTTATATGGCAGCCTGCTGGGGTTCTGCACCAGCTTGAGCTTCCGGGTCACCGACAGAGGAAGGCCAACGTAGAGCGCGTTGCAGTAATCTAGTCTTGAGATGACCGTGGCTTGGATCACCGTGGCCAGGTCGTTCCGGGAGAGATAGGGGGCCAGCCTCCTTGCATGTCGGAGGTGGAAAAAGGCCACCTTGCTGACCGCAGAGACCTGAGCCTCCATGGTCAGCTGGGAGTCCAGGTGGACTCCCAGGCTCTTCACGGAAGATGATGGGCATAACGCCTCACCGTCCAGGGTCAGAAGCTGGACATCCACCCCACCCGGGCGGCCCAGCCACAAGATCTCCGTCTTCGCCGGATTCACCCTCAACCTACTGGCTCGCAGCCATCCAGTAACGGCCTCGAGGCAGTGTTGGAAATTATCGGGGTCGGATCCCGGCCTGCCCTCCATCCTCAGAATGAGCTGGGTATCATCCGCATATTGGTGACACTCCAGCCCATAACTCCGCACCAGCTGCGCAAGCGGCTGCATGTAGATGTTAAATAACAGAGGAGAGAATGGCCCCTGCGAACTCCACAAACTAATGAGGAGCCCTCAGAGACCACCTCGCCCCTCCTCACACGCTGAGACCGCTGGTGGAGGAAGGAGTTCAGCCATTTTAGGGCTGTCCCCTCACTCCAGCCATGGCCAGGCGGTGGATCAATAGATTGTGGTCGACCGTGTCAAATGCTGCCGTGAGGTCCAATAACACGAGCAGCGCAGACCCGCCTTGGTCAAGCTGGCAGCGGAGTTGGTCTGTGATGGAGACCAGAACCGTCTCCGTCCCATGCCCCGAATGGAAGCCGGACTGGAAGGGGTCTAGCCATGTTGCATCATCTAGGAAGGACTGCAGCTGCTCCATTACTGCCCTCTCAACTACCTTGCCCAGGTACGAAAGATCCGACACTGGACGGTAGTTGGAGGGAACCGCAGGGTCTAATGACGGTTTCTTCAGTAATGGAGCTACCACCGCCTCTTTTAAGCACTCTGGAAAGACTCCTTGCTCAAGGGAGCTGTTTATGATACTCAACAGAGGCCCACGTAACCCCTCCAGGCAAGATCTAACAAGCCAGGAGGGGCACAGGACGAGCGAGCAGGTGGTAGGCCTGGCTGCAGCCACTATCCTATCAACAGCATCTGCGTCTAGTGGCGAAACCGGTCGGGGTGGCCCGGCGGAGGGCCACGGAGTCTCAAGCTCTCTTACTGTCTCAATCGTGGCTGGAAGGTCCCAGCGGAGGCTCAGTATCTTGTCTGTGAAAAAGCTCTGAAAAGCACCGGCAGTGAGGGCCTGATCGCTGTTTTTTGGGACAGTAGGGACCGTCGTCAGAGACCGAATTACCTTGAACAGTTGAGCCGGGCGTGAGCTGGCAGACGCTATCAAGGCGGAGAAGTACCCATTTTTGGCTGCCTTGACAGGACGCTCATAAGCCTCTTTAACTAGCTTGTAAGCTGATACTGAGGCTCCGTTGCGGAGTTTCCTCCACTCGCGCTCTAGCCGTCTCCTCTCTCGCTTCATCGACCTAAGGTCCCCTGTATACCAGGGGGATCGGTGGTTGCGAGGGCGGAGAGGACGCCTAGGGGCAATCTCGTTGAGAGCTCTAGCTAACAGGTGTTCCAGACCAGAACCTGCTCATCGACTGAGACGCTGATAGACTCCAGATCCCTCAGAGCATTCAGGAACCTTTCAGGTTCCATAAGTCTCTTCGGGCGAACCAAAATCTGTTCGGCGCCCTTGCATGGGGGAGGCGGTTGCTCAACCTTAGAGCACAGTGGTCCGACCATGGAACCTCTATTACGGAGGCTAGGTCCACTTGAACCCCCACGCTGAACACCAGATCGAGGGTGTGCCCAGCCGAGTGTGTGGGCCCCGAGCTACAGAGGGAGAGGCCTAATGTCGCCATGGTCGAAATTAGGTCCACGGCTGCAGATGGAACGGAGGCTGCGTCGGCATGGACATTGAAGTCGCCCAGGACAATAAGCCTGGGAAACCTCAATGCCCACTCTGACACAGTCTCCAGCAGCCGCGCCAGGCTCTCTGCCGGTGCGCTAGGCGCACGGTACACCAGCAAAAACGCCAGGCTCTCCTGGGACTCCCACACCAGGCCGACACTTTCGAGCCCCGAGGTGGCGAGCGCAGGGATTAAAAAGTCAGAATCAATTAAATAGGAACAGGAGCAGAGTTTTGGATCTTTAAATACAGTTCAGGCTATTTGCAAAACCACATCTTCGTATACAAACTGGCTCGAGCTTTGCATTCTGCAGAGGAAGCCATACTCTCAGTCCCACATCCGTCTAGCAGAGATGGTGGGAATGAAAGACAGGGCCTTCTCCATGATCGCTCCCTGAAACTTCTTCCCAAAAGAATTAAAAATTGTTCCCTCTCTCCTTGATTTAAAAAAACCGATGAAAGCCCACTTATGTACTGTGGTGTATGGAGAGAAGGAAGACTAACAGGCCTGACATAAACTCTAGACATGCTAAACCTGTCTGGAACTGATTTCAGTCCACTTCTTGTTACATAACATGCCACCTTTTTATAACATTTTACTTATTGCTCCTAGTTTTTATCTAGTGTCTAATGTATATTAATTGTTATATTCTTACATATTATTTAAGTTTAATTGTTGGTTATTAGCTTGTTATTAAGTTGTTAGGTAGCTGTTATTAATGTCTAATTTGCTTTGATTTGATGTTAATTTGTCTGAATTTTCTTCCTTCTCGCGCTGAATGTTTGTCATATATGTTGAAAACCGCCCTGAGTTGCTTTGGGGACATAGGGCAGTATATAAATTATTATTTTATTTATTTATTTATTTATTTATTTATTTACATCATTTATATTCCACCCTTCTCACCCTGCAGGGGACTCAGGGCAGATCACAATGCACATATATAGGCAAACATTCAATGCCATTGGCACAACATATATAGACAGACATAGAGGCAATTTAACATTCTAGCTTCTGGCCACCAGGAGGAGCTGTCGCATTCCTTCATTCTTTTGTGTACTTCCTGGAGATTTTATGGCCTCGTAAATCAGTTAAATTAGCCTCCCCACAAAGTGGTACCTAAATTTCCTACTTAACAGATGCAACTGTCTTTTGGGTTGCAAAGGTCTAACCTTCAAGGCCTTGAACGGTCTGGGGCCGGTGTATCTAAGGGACCGCCTCTCCCCATATAGCCCTCCAAGACCACTGAGATCCGAATAATTGAACCTCCTGATGGTTCCAAGTCATACAGCCCTCCACTTAACCACAACTCAGAGGAGAGCTTTCAGCGTTATCGCCCCGGTGCTATGGAACGCTCTCCCTCCTGCCATTCGCGCGATCCCAACTTTACTGGCCTTTCGAAAGGCCTGTAAAACCCTTCTGTTTAGACAGGCTTTTGGGTTGGAGCAATGCTAAGGCTCCACGATATGGCTAAGGGCTATGACTCCATGTAGTGGACAGGCGCCACTGTCTGATTTAATTGTGGATGTAATTCTCACATCCAACTATGTTTTAACTTGTGCCTGTATTGTTTTATTGTTTATTCTGTTTTATTGTGTTTTTACTGATTGTAATCGTTTTTTATGATTGTGAGTCGCCCCGAGCCACTTGGAAGGGGCGACCAAGAAATCCAAATAATAAATAAATAAATACATACATAAATAAATAAATAAAGGTCAGCAATGAGCTACACAAATTGGTCAAGAGCTCTCCTCGACCCGGGCAGGCCTCAAATCTTATGTAGCTGACACCCAGCCAGCTGTGCCACATTCCAGGTATAAATGATGTAAATAAATAAATAAAAATTATTATTAGTAATAATAATAATAATATGAAATATGCAATGAATATGTAATGGATGGTCCTTTCTACCCTAATAAAACATTTTCCAATGTATTGATTTGAGTGGTCTGAACATAAGGAGCTTTTTTTTAATAGATCATGCAAAACACGCCAGGCTCTTTAAAATGCTTCTTCAGATTTCATCTTTCACAAAACATTCAATCCAAATAGATAAAATAATTATATCTCTCTTGGGATGGGGAAGATTACTATCTGAGCCACTTTTCCTCAGTCTTTTTTTTATAACCCTGCTTTAATATTAATATATTAACCTCCCACTTAATGCCCCCTCAGTGTCTTCTGATATTATATATGATTTAATGAAACTAATAGAACACACCAAAAAGTTGTAAGCTGGAATAACACACTGGAAGACAATTTGTGGGGTGGGAGGGAGGAAGAACGGGGAAGATAGCTTCTATAAGTATGGGCGATATATAGAATTGTTCTCATGCTGCCAAATACTTCCTTTCTATTTTTTGCTTTACTTTATAAGAATGTTTCATCGTTTCCTCTTGCTAGTTCAGTGCCGAGAATGTTCAATTTAGAATCACAGGTCACATTTGTTTCTGGCATTATCCCTATTATACAGTGGAGATCAGACTTGTTTGCATCCATGCTGCTTTTATCCTGGTTCTTTGGACCTGCTTATAAACAGGGTCACCACAGCCATTTACAACTGACAGTTCGTGTTGGTTGTGCAGAGCAGCTGCTACAGCTGTATTTGCACACCTGCACTCTCAGTGTCAATGCACTGAAGAAAAATCTTGGTTGCAAACCCATAATGCATCTATGCTGGGCCGTAGCCAGTATTTTTATTCGGGGCTGAGTTTGGTTCAAGGGGGCTGAGACTGGGTGGAAGAGGGTCTACCCTAGCAAACCTTTTGTATTGTTATCCCAATAACCCCATTAATGTGGGATATAATGAGCATGGTGATCAGATCATGATATGAATAAACATAACAGTTTAAATAACGGACCACCCTGAGAATTTCGGGGCTGAAGCCCCTTAGCCCCCGGCTACATGCCTGCCTCTATGTGAGTTAGCATCTTTAAAAAAAACCAGTGTCACGTCCCTGCAAAGCAGCAGGAGTACCAGATGAATTGGTGTGGTCCTGAGTTTCCCCACTGCTACAGAAAAGGGGGAGGGGGCAAACGTTCATAATCAACATATGACGGATACAAGAGGCAGAAATCTATTCTTTACATCAGTGTTTTCCAACCTTTTTTGAGCCGCGGCACATTTTTTACATTTACAAAATCCTGGGGCACACCACCAAACAAAATGACACAAAATGACACTCTAACACAGTAATACATATAGTTAATATGTTTTTAAATGTATTTATACACTCAGTGTGAAACCTGGGCCTGTTTCGATGAACACAACATAGATATCCTGGCAGGAATGGCAGAAAGACACACACGAAGGTCTTGCGCAACAGCTGGGAGTTATAGTTCACCCGGAATCAAAGAGCATTCTGAACTCCACCTGTGATGGAATGGAATCAAACTTCCCACACAGAACTACCATAACCAAGAGAAAATACTATAAGAGTTTGGTGGTCATTGACCTTGAGTTTTGGAGTTGTAGTTCACCTATATCCAGAGAGCACTGTGGAGGGAAGGGAGGAAGACGTGGGATGAGTCTGCGCAGTAGCGTCCGCACGGGTCATGTCTTCCTCCCTTCCCCCTCCCGCAGAAGTGGCAGCGTGAGCAAAGCGAGGCAAAGCAAGCAGAGCGAGGCGGGAAAGAAGGGAGCCCGAGTGGAGAAGAAAAAGTGTTCGGCAGGAGGGGGAAGAAGGCTATTGGGGGTTCCAATTTCCCACGGCGCACCTAATGATCGCTCATGGCACACTAGTGTGCCACGGCACACTGGTTGGGAAACACTGCTTTACATAATTGTAATATGTAGATTTAGATGAGATGCAACATTGTTTATTATGAACTCTCCAGTAATTACCCCAAAATTCAGAGCTTGGAAAACTAAACTATGGTTAACAGAATATCCCAACCAGGATGTTAGTGCTCATGGCCATTGGCTTCAAGATGCTGGAAGTTGAAGTTTGAACTATTTATTTATTTATTTACTTCATTTATATTCCGCCCTTCTCACCCTGCAGGGGACTCAGGGTGGATTACAATGTACACATTACATTTAGACACATAAACACACAAGACAGACAGAGGCAATTTTTTAACATCTGGCCACCAGGGGGAGCTGTCGCACTCCTTCATTCTTCAGCATGTTTTCTGGAGATCTTTTTTATGGCCTCG
This sequence comes from Anolis apletophallus, assembly GCA_030556195.1. NCBI lineage: Eukaryota > Metazoa > Chordata > Lepidosauria > Squamata > Anolidae > Anolis > Anolis apletophallus. The sequence goes on from JARBWK010000005.1 coordinate 136,251,655, forward strand.
AAAATCAGTTAAATTTAACCTCCCCACTAAGTGGTACCTTAATTTTCTACTTGACAGATGTAACTGTCTTTCAGGTTGCAAAGGTCGACAACAGGCTACACAATAGGTCGAGAGCCCACCTCGACCCGGGCAGGCTTCGAACTCATGACCTTCTGGTCAGTAGAGATCTTATGCAGCTGACACCCAGCCAGCTGCGCCACATTCCCAGTGCGCATTAATAACTTTACTAAGCCCTCCCAAGAATCTGTGATGAATCAGATGTGACATAACAGTGTTGTGACTTTAAAACACACCCACCCACCCCAAATGTGCCATGAATGTAGAATCATCTCTTCCTTGTACGTTTCCTCCTAGAAGATTCTCTTCCATGGCCTGTTCTAACCTTACAAGGGACCTCAGCTGGGTGGATATTGCATGGGAGAAGGCATTGCTTGGAAATAATATTTTCCTTTCTATAGGCCACAGCAACGCTTGACAGGGCACAGCTAGTAAATAAATAAAGATGGTTATGAAGTTCCCTGCTGTGGTAAATTTCCTACAGAAAATAAAATGTGTTTTGATAAAACTACGGAAATTCATTGATCAGGGGTATGAGTGTGCATATCTTAAATGACTCTTCTCTCGACACATGTTTCCATGTGTGCTCACTGCTGAAAGCTTCCTAAAATACATGTGTTAAGGCAGGCATGTAGCCAGGGGGGGCTAAGGGGGCTTCAGCCCCCCCCCCCGAAATTCTCAGGGTGGTCCGCGAAAAGGCCTTACTGATACATTATTTAAACTGTTATGTTTATTCATATGATGATCTGATCACCATGCTCATTATATCCCACATTAATGGGGTTATTGGGATAACAATACAAAAGGTTTGCTAGGGTAGACCCTCTTCCACCCAGTCTCAGCCCCCGAGCCAAACTCAGCCCCCCCCCCAATCAAAATCCTGGCTACGGCCCTGTGTTAAGGCATTGCATTATAAGTTCAGATAAAGAAGGGAATCACCCCTCCCTGTATTTCTCCATTACTCTTGGCCTGTAGAAATCAATATTTGGACAAGGGGATCCTTGTGTGTTTCCCCCACAATTTCCAAAACTCATTTTCTAATAGCATAGAGTACTTCCCCTGAATACAGATCCATGAGTACATCATGGTATAACTGGGCACACTGTCATCTCAACTATCATTAATAATGAAACATCAAAATCGACATTTTGTTCATGAAATGATGTTACTTGTCATAAAGCAATCGATAGCCAAATATTCTATAGTATTGTGCACTAGGTTAGGTTTTAATGATCCTGAAATAATTGTCACCAAGAGTTTCTGTTTAAAACAACAGCAGAGAAATATTAAGCAATGCCTATAGTTTGTGTGTGAAAAATCAGCACGTTGCAGGTCTGTGATCTACCAGCTGACTTCACAACAGCAGATGCCAGCTCACTGTGGGAATGCCGTTGCCTTGTTAGCAATGAGACAGGTGCTTGAATCAGGCAGGCTTATTAGCAACTCCGAAACATCTTAGAAGAAATTAATCAATTAAATAGATTTCTATTTTGGGGTAAGAGAGCATTTCTGAAATATAAAAAAGTTTTCTATTTTGTCAAAGCACTAAGAGGTTTTTTTAGCTCTCACACACACAAACTTGATTCTCATTACAGCAAATATGATACTCATTTATCAAAGCTATGTTTGTGCAAACAGTCGAATTTCACAGAATAGTTCATTAGCCATTCGTTGTTCTAAAAAGTCCCATTCCAAAATCTCACTTGGTAGAGGTCAGGACTGTGCCCTGTAAGGTTGTTCCCCATCTGGAAATAGCTTGCAAAATTTTGAATGGGAACGGAAGCTGGATGGCTGCCAACTGGAACACCTCCCAACACCCCCCCCCCCAACCCCCCCAATATTTTATCTGATAAGAGATGCTGGGATCAGGAGAACAATCGCTGTGGGCATAATCCACCAAGAACTGCTACAGTAAAAAGCTCAGCCATTGCAGCCAGATTTGTGTGGCACCGGGGCTAATAGACAATGTCTTAAGGCTCTTAAATCCTGGTCTAGAAACAAATATAGGGATTAATATTCTATTTTTGGAGAATATTGGCCAGAGTCGTCCAGTGAAAGCGTTCGCAAAGGTTATAGGAATGAACAAGACTCCAAGCTAAACTTACTTCCTCCTGTAGTGGAAAATAAAAATCCTATTTTAAGAAATGTAGTTTTGTAAACCTGGACATAGCATATTATTTGAGAACACGGAAATGCTGGACCACTCTAACAACTACCGTGCCAGGCTACACAGAGAAGTAAAGTACAAAGAGGGTGCACAAAAAATAATGAATAGGAAAATTTAGTCAAATGTTAAGGATTATTCTAATTATAATGTAATAAAGTGGAAATGGTTACATTACGACGTAGAAGAAATTATAGTTGTAATAAATTGGAACAGAAATGGTTACATCACCTTATTATTAGAGAATTAGAAATAGTCATAAACAGTCAGTTATTAATGTTTATGTTATGCTCAACTAATCAGGTATGTCATTACATACAAAATCATGCAAATAACAAATTAGATTCATTTATATTTCTCAAAATATATTCTTAAATCAATTTTAAAGCAAAATAGTAGTCAAGCTACAATAGAAATCATATACAGCAGTCCACACTATCCAAAGGAATAATACAAATCCATAGCGTAATGCACATGTAGTGAGAATAAAGTGAAGACTCCCAGTAGATAAGCTTGAAGATAGTGAATGGAGAGGTGTAGTAGGAACGAATCCTGTTTCGCCAGTGAAGACTCCCAGCAGACGCACTTGGAGGTTGCAAATGGAGAGGTTTAGCAGGAGTGAGTCCTGTTTCACCAACGGGATGATAAATTTAAAGGCACCTCCCCATTTCACCTGGATTGGCTTCCTCAGGGCAATGGACTACTATAGTATCGGCTTATAGAGTTGTAGTATCGTAAAGTACAGCTGTAGGATATATATGTATATAAAAGTTGTAAATTAGAAAAGAATATATGGACAATGTGAGTGAAATATAATGAGTAAAGTACTCAGGAGACATACCTAATTATTGAGTGGTACTTGTTTGGAGCCAAAGATGTGGCGTTCGTGATAGATGTTCTGTTAGGAAACATAGTAAGGTATAATATAAACCTATAAAGTAGGGTAATGTATAAGAATGAGCAAAATACCCCAATAAGAGCAGGAAAATAAATAAATGTGACATACCAGTTCAATAGTAGAGAGATGTAGAAATGCAGTTTGAAGCTGGCTCATACCCCTAAGGTGCACTGCAGCACTCATTAAACTAAAATCAGTGCATTAAAACTCTTATTAAACTCTGGAATAACTCAGAAAATCCACTGCAGCCAATCAGGGTATATCCCATGCAGGGCTCAAATCCGAGACTGAAAAAAAAAGGGTGCTTGTCAGGACAGCCCTAACACTGATACAGTTTTTTTAAATGCCAAAACACAATTGGCCAGAAGGTATACAAGGACTCTCAAGAAAGGGAAACACGTCATTCCCACGGGGACTCCTGCTTTCCATCACTTTGTTCTCATTTCCTGTGCCTTGCCACAGTCTAGCATTTTTCCTGAATGGACATGGTGATGTTCACCAGTGAATTCAGCAAACTGGATAAGAAAAAAAAATCCTGGATACGAATCAGATCTGCAATTAGCAGATACTGTGGCCACTATCCCAGCCTCAAACTGATTCCTGTGGTGATTGTGTAGGTGCTCTGCCCTAAGACTCTCTATGCATCTAATCAAACCATAGTTCCAAACATGTGTAGGTAAGGAAAACACAATTAAAACAGCATAGCAGTCATGTAGATGTTTTTAGTGTAGACAGTGCCAATTCTAAGACATGTTGACAACAAGTCGTTAAAATGTAGTGGATCATAGGTTTATATCTTGGTCTGTGAACAAACTTTGCTTTGCACAAGTCAGTTTTCCAAATCTTATGAAACAGAGAACTATGATTTCTTCCCAACTGCGATTAGACCTTTCTACCTTCACACACAAAAGAAGAAGGAAGAGGCAGAAGAACTGCACACTCTGAAGACTCACATCTGTTTATTCTTGAAAGCAGATGGTGTGAAATGTCACACATGCACAAAACTCCTCAAGACAAGCATCATAACTTTATTTTCATGTTGTCTGAAGACAGAGGGTGCTCTTTACAAGCTGGTAGCCACACAGAAACATGAGTGAGGGTAGAAATAAGAAGTGTTTCGTCCTCTGTATGTATTTCTTTGGGAAATCAACAGCAATTTCAAAACTGTGAAGCAAAAATGCCAGCGCTAGCTCTAGATGGACTCTATAGGGATGCTATGCTTGTTCAACTGCCATTTTTGATGTTTTATGTAAGGAGCACACTGAAACGGATGTACACAAAAGATTGCCCAAACATCTGCAGCACTTCCAAGCCCCTTCTACACTGCCATATAATCCAGATTATCAAAGCAAATAATCCATATTATCTGCTTTGAACTGGATTATATGAGACTACACTGGATTATATGAGACTATATGTGACCCGCCCCGAGCCTGCAGGGAGGAGCGGAATACAAAACCAAATAATAAATAAATAAATAAATACACAGTTATATAATCCAGTTCAAAGCAGATAATCTGGATTTTATATAGCAGTGTAGAAGGGGTCCCAGTTTTATGTTTAGGCACAGCTCTAAACCAGTAGAGACAATTGAGGTATATGCATCATACCCTCTATCACCCTGAAGTAGACTTCTAAAGTAGCTACTCCACTTATAGTCCAAAATAGCTATTAAACAAGTAGCACTAATATCTTAAAAGTTAGTAATTTCACATACCGTTCATCAATTGTTTTTGCAATAACCTGTCCCCAAATACCTACTGGTATCTGACTACAGGCACCTCAATTCCTCTGGATACAGTCATATTCACTCCTTTTTTTTTAAAAGGAAAGACAATCAAGCCAATCTTTAGACAATCACCAGCCTTCAGGCAATTGTTCATAAAAGTTGATGTCCTAATAGTATACCATGGATGCATCTACAACGAAGAATTAATGCAATTTGATGCTTCTTTAACTGCCAGGACTCAATCCTGTGGAATCATAACAGTTGTCATTTTACAAAATTTTAGACTTCTCTGTCAAATAGTGCTAGTTCCTCATCAAATTACAACTCCCATGATTCCATAGCATTGAGCTATAACATTTAAGCTCCCAACCTTATTTTGACCACACTCCAACATTAGTACCAAATGTGTTACAAATCAGTTTTTGGTTAACTTTAGAATCAATTTGGTTATCTGGGGTGCTGATTCAGAAAATTGCATTGGATAGACCACATCAGCTCTAGTTTCGGATACAGAACATATGCCATCCTGTAGTCGTCATCTGCTCACCCACAGAAAACCATATTTAATAATCTAGTGCTGTTGTGGTAGTAGTAATCTTTCGTGGGTAGTCAACCTCTCCCTTCCTGACATTTAAGTTGCTTCGGCACTTATCATAGGATTTTGCGAGACCATTTGCTCTCATTGCTGCATGGTTTCGAGGCAACAGTGTAGTAATGGCAAGGACGCGGACCATATTTTTGTTACTGCAGACCACTGGTGGTCCAAGGACCACAGGTTTGGAACCACTAATTTATAGTGATGTCAAATTGCTTTAAATCTACTGTACAGATGCACCCAGTTTAATATTAATAACTTGGGCACAAGAGAAAACTCCTTAGAGTTGGAGAGAACTTTCTTACACAAGATTCTTGTTGTTTTAGTGATATGTCAGTTTCTACTCAACCTGTGAATTTGTCAGGCTTTGCTCTTAATGACCAGATTGCCCTCTCTGCTTAGCTCTGCATCCTCGTCTTCCTAGGGACTAATATTTATTTATGCTTCTGCAATCAAAAATTGTCAGATCTACTCCTGAGACTCATTTAGAGTAAAACCAGTTTTTTTTATTATGCCCTGACTTCAACATAAATCACTTTCCATAGGGACTGAGGCTTTATTAGATCTTGTACCTGAAACTGAAAGATCGGATCACTCAACTGGAGGAAAGTGGCAGGTTTGTTTGTTGCTTTGCAGATGTGAGTTTCAATCCTACTTTATTCTTCCCCCCAAACTGCTGTTCTCTGACCTTACAAGTAATCATCAAAGAGCTGATATCGCAACATGGTAGCAAAGACGAGGTCTTTTGCATGGCCTTATCATTCTGCTACAGTTTCAAGCACAAGGTTAGGTATAAAGGAGATACATTAACAAATTATTTGCTTGTTCTCAAACAACAAAATGCAAACAAGGCAGCAGTCTTTCCTTCCTTCCTTCCTTCCTTCCTTCCTTCCTTCCTTCCTTCCTTCCTTCCTTCCTTCCTGTGTATGTGATTTGGAATAAACAACAATTGGAGGGCCGCAGTTTCTGTCTTCACAATGTAAATTCTTGATGGTACTATTAACTGATTCATTTCAGTTGTGGGACAAGGAAGACGGCAGTTATATTCAGTAACATCACCTTCATTCAATGATGCATATATTTGTACGAGAGGGAAATGAAAGCATGTGGTATAGCTCTAATACTGGGGTCAAGAACCTTTTGGACTCAGAGAGCCATAAAAGCAAAATATTTGGAAATTTGCCTCTGTGTCTGTCTTATATGTTGTATGTCAAATGGCATTGAATGTTTGCCTGTATATATGCATTGTGATCCGCCCTGAGTCCCCTGCGAGGTGAGAAGGGTGGAATATAAATGATGTAAATAAATAAATAAAAATAAATAAAAGCCCCATGTGATGAGGCCACAAGTAAGCAGGTCAGTTGTACTTAAAGGTAATGTGCTGAAGGAATGAACTGACAACAATCCTAAGACTATGCTCCATAAACTGAGAAAAATGTGCTTGCTTTGCACACAATGGCCTTCAAGGATGATTAAAAGCAAATAGAAACTTCTTCCTGTATTTTAGTTCAAGAGGAATATTTGAAGGCTTTCACTTTTACAGCAGATGGGGAAGCAGGGGTGTCGTATTGCATTCCCAGCATGTATTCCTGTATGCTGGAAGACAAGCAGCAGGGCTTGTGTGAGAAGAAGCCCTTTCTTTGAAGCAATAGCCTTGCCCTTCCACTGACATGCAGCCAGAATGTATTTCTTCCATAGAAGGAGTAACATCAAGCCCATCCGTTTACCAAAAATTGTCACTTGCATTCACTGAAATCAAACTAGTAGGGGTGGTTGATCCATAAAAAAGTGATTCTAAACTCGTCGGGGGGGATTTCATTTGCTGGGTCGTTATAGAAATAATTCCGAAAATTTTAAAGTAAATTTCGTAATTGAAACATAATTAATAACGAATTTTTGTTATTATTCGTTACGCCAGCTGGGAGGGAAGAATGAAGGGCAAGCCCTCCCCTCTTCCCTCCCTCCCCCTCCCAGCTCAGAGGCATCGTGGATTAAATTTAACCCGAGATGCATCTGAGGTGGCGGGGGAAAGGAATGGAGGTGTGTGGATGCAAGGCATCCACACCCCCCCTTCCTTTCCCCGCCAGCCACCTCAGAGACATCCCGAGTTATATTTAATGTGGGCTGCCTCTGAGGTGGCGGGAAAGGGAGGTGTGTGGATGCAAGGCATCCACCCCCCCTCCTTTCCCCGCCAGCCACCTCAGAGACATCCCGTGTTATATTTAATGTGGGATGCCTCTGAGGTGGCAGGAAAGGAAGGGAGGTGTGTGGATGCGAGGGGATGCCCTCCGCACCTCCTTCCCTGCTAAGATCTAAACCACGTCAAGCCTTGACGCTATTTAGATCTTAACAGGGAAGGAGGTGCGGAGGGCATCCCCTCACGTCCAAAGCGCCCGCCTCAGCTCTCAGCTGACGAGAGGAGAAAGGAGGGTGCTGCTGCCCTCCAGTCTCCTCTCATGAGTTGAGAACTGAGGAGGGGGGAAAACGACCTAATAATGTGACCTTTACAACAAATGGCGATTCCGGGTTCAGTTTTCAAACTTCACTTCCAGGTTGGATGCCAAGGGTCGATATAGGGTCAAAATGATTTCAAATACGAATTATTAACGGGTTTCAAAGTATTTAAATTGGAGATATTTACCCCTACAAACTAGCATTGCTGACTTCACATTTTAGGGCCTGGGTTACAGAACATAAAATGGGCTCCTTCCCTAGCTTTAGCTAGATTTTGTCATTTGTTTTCTTTCTTCTTTTTTTTTTAACCATCATTACCAAATTCCCTAGTAAATCAGTAAAGCCAGTTTGGCTGTTAACAATCAAGAAAAGTTTGTAAGTTGCGTTGATGGTATTGCTTTAATTGCTGTCGTGTTATTTTACTATGTGTTGTTGGGCTTGGCCTCGTGTAAGCCGCCCCGAGTCCCTTCTGGGAGATGGGTGCGGGGTATAAATAAAGTTAATAATAAATAAATAAATAAATAAATAAATAAATCCCAGAGGGATTGGATTAAGAGCCTGACACTTTTTCCCCGTGCCAGAATTTGTGCCGTAACTTAACAAGACAGAATGTAGCCAACTTGCCCCAGCTGTTACTATTCAAAGAATATAATGAAACTGACCAGTTTATTAGTGACTTTCCTATTAGCAAACCTGAATGTGATGGTACTGTTTTTCTTGTCATGTTTTCTAATTAACTTTAGTTTCTTTTTAATTAACTTGACTTAATTGCATGGACTATAGTCATCTGTCAAAAACATATAATCTTCCATTACAGCAACACAATATTTACAGCTTAACAGCTGTATTCCCCACCGCAAAAGCGCTACCTGGCAGACAGAGACTAGATCCAGAGCCCAGAAATGAGTGACTACTTGAGTGCAAAAGAGCCCTATTTGGGGAGGCTAATTAAGGCAGTGATTTGTTTTTGCTGAAAAGTTCATTAATGACTTGCTCTTGTTTTGTTATACCTCAATCATTCTATTCAAAACGGAGCCTCAGCCGCTTTCTATCTTAGTTAGACAAAGAAAGGGGAGGCTGCTTTTACTTAGAGCCTGGAGAAATTACTATTTTGAATTAGAATTCCAAAATCCCACAACTACCTTTTGGAATTGTAAACTACAAAGTAACAATTCAGGTCTGAAATTAAGTCTAAAACAGTAAATATTTTTTTTTGCCAGCGGTGCAACTTTCTTTAATGTGTTGCTTACCATTAAATGCACACACTGCAGCACACATTGCAGTGTGTGTTTTGTAACTGCTGCAGTTTTGAGTCATTTTGAAGCCACATCATAGTGTCAGTGTAGACAGGCCAGTCTGCTGAAGGAGTGTAACTTACCCAAGGAGTGTCACCCAGTAGGTTTCTGTGACCAAGGGGGTATTGAATCCTGGGCTCAATCCACTGCACCACACCAGCTCTGTCCAGCTTGATATCCATCCTCCAAACTGAACCAATGGATCATTTGGCAAACAGTTCATCTTTCGCATGGCTAAGAAGAAACAAGATTCTACCTAAATATCTAAATAGTAGGCATGAGAAAAATGAAACGGAAATTAAAAGGATTCGTAAGAGATTCGTATGAAATGGGACTTTTGAGGTTTTACGGATCGCTGCCACGAACCAGGAAGTAGACTTCCTTTTACGGTCCTTCAGGTCAACAATATGCGTTAAGTTCGTTAGAAATTCTTAAGTATTAATTAATTAATTATTGTAGTACTCACTTCTCCCTGTCTTATCCCGCTCATTTCCTTCCCGCCTTCATTAAGCTTCTTCTTTTCCCGCATTTCTATGGGGAACTGGAAGTGACGCTGCTGCTAGGCAATGCATCCTGAAACTGTAGTCCTCCAGGCTTCTCCCCCTCCTTCTTTTCCCTGTTGCTCTGCCTTCTCCCATCGCAGGGGCCAGCTTCAGCCCTCCAGGTACGTTTTTTGGACTTCAACTCCCACCATTCCTCACAGCCTCAGGCCTCTTCCTTTTCCTCTCAGCCTGGGCAAACTTGGGCCCTCGCTCCCTCAGGATCGGGGCCAGAGAGAGGCGAGGGGGTGAGCGAGGGCCTCCTCCTCTCGCCAGCCTGTCATTGGCGAGAGAGGAGGAGAAGGCCCCCGCCCCGCGCCCCTGCTTCTCTCTAGCCTTGATCCATGGATCGAGGCTAGAGAGAAGGCGAGGGGGAGCGATGGCCCCTTTCCAGCTAAAATATAAGCCAACCCAAGCCTGGGTCGGCTTATATTTTAGCTGGAAAACGCTCCGCAAGACCCTCTGCTTCTCTCTAGCCTGGATCCAGGCTAGAGAGAGGCGGGAGGCGCCCGGGGCGCCTTTCCAGCTAAAATATAAGCCGACCCAGGGTTGGGTCGGCTTATATTTTAGCGGGAAAGGCGCTCCGCGCACCCTCTGCTTCTCTCTAGCCTGTATCCAGGCTAGAGAGAGGCGGAGAGGCGCGCGGGGCGCCTTTTTCTAAAATATGCCGACCCAGGGTTGGGTCGGCTTATATTTTAGCTGAAAGGGGTTCGCTCCCCTCGCCTCTCTCTAGCCTCGATGCATGCACCGGGCTAGAGAGAAGCGAGGGGTGAGCGAGGCGCCGGAGCCGCGGGGGAACCCAGTTTGGCCCAATTCTGTCATTGGTGGAGTTCAGAATGCTCTTTGATTGAAGGTGAACTATAAATCCCAGCAACTACAACTCCCAAATGTCAAGGTCTATTTTCCCCAAACTCCATCTGCGTTCACATTTGGGCATATTGAGTATTCATGCCAAGTTTGGTCCTGATCCAGGATTGTTTGGGTTCAGAGTTATCTCCCTAAATCACTGTCAATTCCTCCCAAACCCCTCCAGTATTTTCTGTGGGTCATGGGGGTTCTGTGTGCCAAGTTTGGTCCAGGTCTGTCATTCATGGGGTCTCAGCTGTGGAAGTCAGAGCTGAATTGGTCGAAGGTACTGCAAATCCCATCATCCATTGTCCATCCTCCCCAAACATATTGTTTTTGTGATTAATCCTATGCTTTAACTTTGGTCAATTTGTAACAATGAAAATACATCCTGCATATTAGATATTTGCATTAGAATTCATAAGAGTAACAAAATTATGAAGTAGCAACGAAAATATGGATGGGGGTCACCACAACATGAGGAACCACTGCATTAATACATATCTCTCTCTCGGCATTACTTCATGAACGAAGATTCAGGAAGGACTCATCCCGCGCTTGTACAAGCGCTGATGACTAAAGAGGCCAATCTGAGATAGGCAAGTTCGGTTGCAGAAAGCACAGCAGAAAGTCTATATATTATATATATATCTTTCTGTTTAATTGCTATTAGGGAAATAAAACGTGAACAAAGGAAGGAAGGAGACAAAGGAAGAAGTAGAGAAGGGGGGAGGGAAGGAAGGAAAGAGAAAAGAAGGGATGGGCAACCAAAGAGCAAAGGAAGGAATGAAAGAGGAGGGTAGAGAAGGTCACAGTTGTACTGAGAGCTAGTAGCTAGCTCTTATATTGATGTTACATCTACAGATCCATTGAATTGCACTGCAGGGGTGAAGAGGAATGTTCCCCCCTTGATTTTTGACTGTTTCCCTGCTTTTTCTACTTTAGAACCAATTTAGAATTTCGTAAGTAATTAAGTTACATTTTAGCACTTTTTGCAAATTTTTTTGTAAGTATTTGATATACTAATCAAAAAAAAAAAAAATCCCCCCATTTGATTTTAGAATTGTGATTTTAGGATTCTAAACCAAGCCTACTAAATAGGCAAGAACATATTGACTGTAAAAGCTGTTCAATAGTGGAATAGGTTGCCTCAAAGGGTGGTGGATGACTTGGATTCTCCTTCTTTGGAGGTCTTTAAACAGAAATTTGATAGCCATCTTTTTTTTTCTTTTTTAAAAATAACTTTTATTCGAATTTTCTGTTACAATATATATAAAAGGTAGAAAAATGGGATTGGAAAAGGAAAGACTCGGGAAAAAACTTGGGAAGGATAAAAGGGAATTGGAAAGGGAAGAGAAAGGATAGTGATAAGGGTTGGATAGTTTCAGGGCAGGGCCGTAGCCAGGATTTTGATTCGGGGCTGAGTTTGGTTCGGGGGGGGCTGAGACTGGGTGGAAGAGGGTCTACCCTAGCAAACCTTTTGTATTGTTATCCCAATAACCCCATTAATGTGGGATATAATGAGCATGGTGATCAGATCATGATATGAATAAACATAACAGTTTAAATAATGTACCAGTAAGGCCTTTTTGTGGACCACCCTGAGAATTTGGGGGGGGGGGGCTGAAGCCCCCTTAGCCCCCCCCTGGCTACATGCCTGCTTCAGGGTATCTGGGTAGGAATGGAGGGAGTTAGATAGTGAAAGCAGATAGAAAATAAGGGGGTTCTGATTACTTCCATCTTCTTTCTTCAGTGGTTACTTCTAAAAAATAAACTTATTTTGTCCATATATATTCTATTTAATTATAGTCACTTCATATTTTCAATCCATGATTCTTGATCTTCACAATTTGCTCCTTAATTCTGAGTAGTTCTTAAGGATTTTTCCGGGCCTTCATGTAGTCCAAAAACAGTGTCCAATCTGTTCTTTTAACTGCCTTCCCCTCTACATCTTTCAGATAGAAGGTTAACTTGTCCATATCCATTATTTCCCAGACTTTATTCTCCCAATCGTCTAAGTCAGGTATTTCTTTGTCTTTCCATTTTCTTGCAAAAACAATTCTTGCAGCTGTCCTCATAAATATAAATAGATTTTCCAAATTCTTGTCTGGGATTACCTCTTCATTTGTTAATCCTAATAAATAATATTCCGGTTTCATTTCTATGGTCGTGTGGAGTATTTTGTAAATGGTATCATGTATTAATTTCCAGTATTTCCTTGCCTCTTGACACGTCCACCACATATGGAAAAAGGTTCTGACTTGGGTTTCACACTTCCAACAATTGTTCTGAGTTTCTTTATACATTAGACCTATTTTTTGTGGTGTCATGTACCATCGGAATAGCCATCTTTCGAGAGTGCTTTAGCTGTGTGTTCCTACGTGGTAGGGGGTGGACTAGATGGCCCTTGCAGTCCCTTCAAGAACTGTAATGAGGTGTGACCGTGGCTATGAAAAGACCTGGCTCCTCTTCACTGCCTTCACAAAGGGTTCATCTCTTTCAAATGTTCTCTCTAGGTCAGCCTATTGGCTGTTAGGAATTGTGGGAATTGAAGTCCAAAACACCTGGAGGGCCGAAGCTTGCCCAAGCCTGCTCTAGGTAAAGGTGGTCACCTGACATTAAGTCCAGTCGTGTCTGACTCTGGGGGTTGGCACTCATCTCCATTTCTAAGCCGAAGAGCCAGTGTTGTCCATAGACACCTCCAAGGTCATGTGGCCAGCATGAGTGCATGAAGCACGTTACCTTCACGCCGGAACGTTACTTATTGATCTACTCACATTTGCATGTTTTCGAACTGCTAGGTTGGCAGAAGCTGGTGATAACAGTGGGAGCTCTTCCTGCTCCACTGATTCTAACCGGCGACCCTTCGGTCGGTCTACAAGTTTAACAGCTCAGCGGTTTAACCCACTGCACCACCAGAGGCTCATTTTCCGCCTAGGAGATGAAAATAGCGGGCTTTTCCGTGGAAAAACAAACACATACAGACACAGGGCAGAACTCCACATTACAAGGCAAGCCCACGTGGGGCTGATTGTAGGAGGGAAGTGAAGTATACAGAAGTACCAAACCCTTTCTGGTTCTCAAACAAATATTTCACCCCTTCATCCACATTACCCCTGTAAACAGACATCTGTAAGCAGATCTTTTTGGATTATGAGTTATATGATACCTTTACTAATGTGATAGTGGTCATGATAGATGGAGGATTATGAGGGTTGTCCAAAAGTCAGGTTTCCAAGCTCTGATTGAAAGAGATAATATTCACTTCTTCCCATACAAGAAAAATTGAGATATGTTAAACAAAGAAGTAGAGAAAGAGAGAAATGGGTGATCACTGTTTTGGGCACAGTGGGGTCCATAAGTTACCTATAGGTGCAGATGGAGCAAAATTTTCAAAGAGCTAGCCCAAACTTAACTAAGCAATGTAATGGAGAAGTGAAAAGCAACACGTTTCATGAGGACTGATTTGTCTTTATTGAATATGTAAATGAACATCTGCAGCAGCCTCAACCGCCACCTGGGCAGAAAGTGCTCTGAAAGGACGGTGCTTCTTTGTCAACTGACCGCTAAAGGTTTGCTAGAAGAGAACATTTAATTCAAACATGCAAATGCGAGTAGATCAATAGGTACTGGCAGGAATTTAACGGCACTCCATGTGGTCATGCTGGCCACATGAGGTATCTACAACCCACAGCTTGAACTGCCAACCTTCTGGTCAACCAGATTTTCCATAGCGGGCGGTTTAACCCGCTGTGCTAACTGAAGCCCCTAGATGAGGGCTTAATTGTTAACTCCGCATTTTTCTATGTTCTCGTAAATTTTCTTGTAGACATCCCACCATTTGAAGGTAAGCCTACCTGCCCAAACAGTTCACGCCTGCTTTCTCATTGATAATACTGTGTCATTGTAAGTGCATGGAATGGCCTTGGTAAATAAAGCTTGTCTGGTGTTATAAATAACCTTTAAGGCTCTACACGGCCTAGGGCCTGCGTACCTGAGGGACCGCCTTGCCCCATACATTCCCCCGAGATCACTACGTTCTGAGGAGTCGAATTTGCTCCTGATTCCATCGGTCCGCGCCTGTCACCTGTCTGCTACCAGGCAAAGGGCTTTCTCTGTGGCGGCTCCGGTACTCTGGAACTCTCTCCCGGACGACGTCCGAGCTGCCACGGAGCTCATCCCGTTCCGCAGGGCTTGTAAGACCGCCCTGTTCAGACTGGCCTTCGGCTAGGCGAGTAAGCCGAATGTACTCATCTTCCTAATCAGCACCCTGGTTCAGGGAATGCCATGGCATGCACATAATTTTAATCTCGGGATCTATTGTATTTTGTTTTATTGTATGTTTTATGCTGCATTTTATTGTATGGCGACATGGATGTTACATGCCTGCCGAATTTTATGATGTTATCCGCCCCGAGCCTGCAGGGAGGGGCGGAATACAAGATGGAACAAATAAATAAATAAATAAATAAATAAATAAAAAACTCACATTAGTAAAGGTATCAAGAACTAGTGCCCTGTAGAGAGAGCCATCACATAATGATTGACTTGGGTTTGGGGGGGGATTCAACCCTTCCTTAGGCATAAACCCGCTAACCTTCGTGACCGGATCTCTCTCCATGAACCAGCTCAAACCCTCCGCTCCACGGGGGTGGGGGGGAGGCCCTCCTGTCACCCCTGCCAGTCTGACAGACTCGTCTGGTGGGCACAAGGGAGAGGGCCTTCTCCTCTGTGGGCCCCCCGACTCTGGAATTTCTTGCCCAGAGAGATTAGGAAAGCCCCCACTCTGGAGACCTTTAAAAAACACCTGAAAACCTGGCTTTTTCGCTGTGCCTTCAGAGAGTAGTTATTTAATTTCTACCATTGCTCTCCTAAACGCCCCCGCTCTTGGAGTCCCTCCCCCCTCCCCCATAAAGGATCCCCCCACCCCGTAAAGGATGCTATTCTGTTTATCTCACCCTGAGTTTTTAACACTTTATATGTGTGCCTTCGGCCTGCCCTGTCTTTGTGATTTTAGATATCTATTTATTTATTTATTTACTTCATTTCTATTCCGCCCTTCTCACCCCGCAGGGGACTCAGGGCGGATTTAGACACACAAACACACAAGACAGACAGAGGCAAATTAACATCTGGCCACCAGGGGGAGCTGTCGCACTCCTTCGTTCCTCAGCGTGTTTTATGGAGATCTTTTTTATGGCCTTGTAAATTAGTTAAATTTAGCCTCCCCACTAAATGGTACCTTAATTTCCTACTTGACAGATGCAACTGTCTTTCGGGTAGCAAAGATTGACAACAGGTCGAGAGCCCACCTTGACCCGGGCAGGCCTCGAACTCATGACCTTCTAGTCAGTAGAGATCTTATGCAGCTGACACCTAGCCAGCTGCGCCACATTCCCGGTGCTAGTTGTATATAGGATATCTAGTTGTATATTGCTTTTTATTTATATGTATGTATTTTATTGTGGTTTTTTTGCTGATATTTTGATTTTATTTTACTGTAATTTGCTGTTTGGGCTTGGCCTCATGTGAGCCACCCCGAGTCCCCATTGGAGAGATGGGGGCAGGGTACAAATAAAGATTATTATTATTATTATTATTATTATAAACCTCACTGCTAAACGATCCACCAACCTAAAACAAAACTGGGGAATGCCAAGGCAAAATGCCAGGGAAGAATCACAGAACATGGCCTCCTTGAGCCTGATGCTTAACTCCATCAAATACTTGCCCTCTTTGTAAGCTTAGGAAGAGGAGAACAACAGTGAGAGGAAACCACTCTTTTGACAAGGGCTAAATCCAAAAGTATCTTGAATTCAATGGTGTGACTTCTCCTCCCCCTGCTGGATAAAGTGCTGTATATCTTCCAAGATTTAGCTCATGGAAAGAAAGCCATATAACCCAGAATATCAAGGCAGAAAATCCCACAATATCTGCTTTGAACTGGGTTATCAGAGTTCACACTGCCAAATATTCCAGTTCGAAACAGGTAATGTGGGGTTTTATTCAGATGTGTGGAAGGGGCCTCAGGAATCCTTCAGATGGGGCAAATATGTCAGGAGGTTGCTGAAGGTTGCCATATTTGGTAATATAGTTCTCGAGAGGTTTTTTAAATCTAAAGTTTATGTTATTCCAGACTATTTCACAGCTATAATTGCAACATTATATTTCTATCTTCCAACAGGTTTCTTTTTAATTAGTAAACATAGCGGGAAAATATGCATCCTTGTCTTCCCACCTCCCCTCCTTCCTTTTTCAAAAAGAAAGAAAGAAAGAAAGAAAGAAAGAA
Organism: Anolis apletophallus; assembly: GCA_030556195.1. NCBI lineage: Eukaryota > Metazoa > Chordata > Lepidosauria > Squamata > Anolidae > Anolis > Anolis apletophallus. The sequence continues at coordinate 136,268,521 of JARBWK010000005.1, forward strand.
AGATATATATATATATATATATATATAGAGAGAGAGAGAGAGAGAGAGAGAGAGAGAGAGCACCAGCGTAATGGCATGTTTACTCTTCAACACTATATTTTTTAAAAAATGGAGAAAAATTGCCTTTGAAATTACAGGGTGGCACAGTGGGTTAAACTGCTGAACTTGTTAACCGAAAGGTCACAGGTTCGAATCCGGGGAATGGCATGAGCTCCCTCTGTTAGCCCCAGCTTCTGCCAACCTAGCAGTTCAAAAACATACAAATGTGAGTAGATCAATAGGTACTGCTCCAGCAGGAAGCGTAACAGCGCCTTATGCAGTCATGACCTTTGAGGTGTCTACGGACAACACTGGCTCTTTGGCTTAGAAGTGGAGATGAGCACCAACCCCCACAGTCAGATATGACTGGACTTAATGGCATGGGAAAACCTTACTTTTACCTTAGTAAACCATACTTCTATGTTGCTGTGAGTTTTCCGGACTGTATGGCCATGTTCCAGAAGAATTATCTCGTGATGTTTCACCCACATCTGTGGCAGGGCATCCTCAGAAGTTGTGAGGTTTGTTGGAAACAAGGCAAATCGGGTTTATATATCTGTGGAATGTCCAGGGTGGGAGAAAGAACTCTTGTCTGCTTGAGGCAAGTGTGAATGTTGCAACTGATCACATTGAATAGCATTGAATGGCCTTGCAGCTTCAAGGCCTGGCTGCTTACTGCCGGGGGAATCCTTTGTTGGCAGTTGATTAACTGGCCCTGATTGAGTCTTGTCTGGAATCCCCCTGTTTTTAGTGTTGCTCTTTGTTTACTGTCCTGATTTTAGAAGTTTTTTAAAATATTAGTAGCCAGATTTTGTTCACTTTCATGGTTCCCGCCTTTCTTTGAAATTGCCCACATGCTTGTGGATTTCAATGGCTTCTCTATGTAGTCTGATATGGTAATTGTGAGAGTGGTCAAGCATTTCTGTGTTCTCAAATTATATGCAGTGCCCAGGTTGGTTCATCAAGTGCTCTGCTATGGCTGACTTCTCTGGTTGAATTCGTCTACAGTGCCTTTCATGTACCTTGATTTGTGTTTGGGCAATGCTGCATTTGATGGTCCTTGTGTCCCATGTTCTTACGGTTTTAAAAAACTTTAAACATGTATCCTAGAGCAGAGATTCAAGAAATGTCTACCACCGGTTCCAAAATGAATGGAATAAGGGGACACAGAGGTGGCAACAACTAGCAACACCCAAGGGTCTGTATCGTAAGAATTCACATTTCTTTGTGCCCATCTGGAAGAGCCCATACAACACATTTTCTCTGCACTGTTGCAAATTACTTATGGCTCTGTCTGGGGATGCACTAAGACTTACTTTTCAATGTTATACTGCCTTAAAATAAACCAACTTGGGGGGGGGGGGGCTGACATAAAACAATTCTTGCTACATTCAGCAATTGTCCACCCTGCACTGATTTTAATGTGAGTAATATGTTTGTTCTTTGTACTGCAATAAATTAAGTAACTTACCATTCTAAACTGTATTTGTAAACTGCAGATAGTGGGAACTGTGTATGTTGGTGGGCATTTTCATGCATCCGTGTGGCTTCTCAGAGAGATATTGTGCCATTTAGAAAACAGGGGATGAAACCTGTAGCTCTTACACATGAGATTTTGGAAAACCACCTCCCAAACTTGCAGTGGGAGTACTCTAAGGCAGTGTTTCCCAACCAGTGTGCTGCAGCACACTACTGTGCTGTGAGAGATCATCAGGTGTGCTGTGGGAAATTAGATTATAAACTATCTGATGTCATGTATAAAGTTTGCTACTCTGTCTCTGGAACCTCAGTGCGCAGGTCCCTGTTTCCGGGAGGGCCGTGCAGCAGTGCGGACCTCTTTGGGCCCGTTCCTTTCCGCTCTGGCCCAGCCCAGCCCTGTTGGCGCTATGCGAGGTGTGAGTCAGAGAGCAGCGGAGTCCGAGTGCTGAAGGCAGGCAGGCAGGCAAGCAGCCGGAGGGGCAAGTAGGTAGGCAGGCAGGCAGGGAGTCAGCCAGCTAACGGGGAAAGGAGGGAAGGGAACTTGTGGGAGAAATATGGGTCCCTCAAAGGCCATCCAGCCTGACCCCCTTCAGCCAAGCAGGAAGGCACCATCCAAGCCCTCCCGACGGGCATGGAGACTCTGGCTATATATTAAGGTAGGCAGCTTCTTTATTAAGGACTTGGAAGAAGGTTTAGACTAGATATGGTCAAACTTGGGCCTTCCTACAGGTGTTTTGGACTTCAGCTCCAACACTGTGTCCTGTTCTGGGCACCACAATTTAAAATTAAGATATTATAATTGTATATTTACGTTACATGTAATATTGCGAATAATATTGCGATATAATTGTTATAATACAATGTGGTATGTAATTGTACTGTGACAATGACATAGTATGTTGTATTTGAGATATAGTATAATATAGTATGGTATACGTATATTGTGTATACATATAATATTGATAATGTTGTAATGTAATGCAATATAATAATAATAATATACTATATAACTATATATTTGTGTTCATCGAAACAGGCCCAGGTTTCACACTGAGTGTTTAAATACATTTAAAAGCATATTAACTATATGTATTACTGTGTTAGAGTGTCATTTTGTGTCATTTTGGTTGGTGGTGTGCCCCAGGATTTTGTAAATGTAAAAAATGTGCCGCGGCTCAAAAAAGGTTGAAAAACACTGATATAAGGAGACAACATTCCAGATGATGCAATCTCCAAAGCCGTATCTTAATGAGATGTTGACATCTGGTGGTGAAATGTTTAAATGTTTTACTGAGCAGAATAATCAGAGAATTATTTTTTTAAATTATTTTGCAAAAAAATTTTTTTTACAGTAACTCAAAAATTCTTATAATAGATCTGCCCAAGAACACAAGCAATAATATTCTAAATAGCTTGGGATCTCAGTATGTGAGTGAGTAAACCTCCCTGCATATATGTTCATGCGTGTTATGATATATGGAAGAGGTTTTCCTCAATGTGGGGGTGTGTGAGCGTTTCTCCATTTTGGCAGCCCAATTATTGTTTAGCATCTCCCTGAGAACTGGCTGATGCTGACATTTTGGTGCCAAGTTAAGACTGGGCTGTTTATACAAACCTTTGGGTGTTGATGAATCAGTTCTCATATGCCATTGCAGACTTTACATCATGGACTGCTGGTTATTATTGTATGGTTTATATGTCATTCTAACTAAGATGTGTTAAAATATTTAAATAGAAATAAGCCAGATAAGCATCAAAGCAAAAATGGCAGGATTCTGAAACATACAACAAAATAGGATTTATCTTTACTCAAAAAGAATGGAGAGTCACCATCTTCTTGCAAAGGCCTCCTTTTAAAAATCACATTTTGGTATAATAATAAATAAATGAGTAAGTTGATGATATCACAACAGAAACAGCCCAAACACTCACCTACTAGACCTCAGTTGGTAGGGGAAACTAATATGTTTAGGAAGGTGGAAGCAAAGGCTGCCCCCCAGTTATGAACAAAATAGGTTTTGAAGGTTTGTTCTTTAGTTGAATTTGTATGTAAGCTGGAACAGGTAATTTTAATGTGTAAGTTCAGCCATACACACACACACACACACACACACACACATATATAAATTTGGCTTAGGATATCACAGGAAGGGTTATTATTTATTATTTATTATTTCATTTATTTCTAACCCGCCCTTCTCTACCCCCGAAGGGGGACTCAGGGCGGCTAACAAAAAGGCAACAATTCGATGCCGCATACACAAGAGACAGAACAGCCATACATCATAAAATACTACAAAACAGATTAAAACAATCAAATGTGGTGTTTGTTTTATTGTCTGTGCTCCTCTTCAGAAGATTTCACCTCACTTTCTGTCCCTGTGATAATTGCATTTTGAAAAATGCAACACTCGAAAACAGGGGATTTCCAGACAAGAAATAATCAGGGACAGCTAATCCCCTCTCAACAAAGGATTCCCCAAACAGGGCCGTAGCCAGGATTTTGATTCCCCTGAGTTTGGTTCAGGGGCTGAGACTAAGAGGGTCTACCCTAGCAAACCTTTTGAAACCCCATTAATGTGGGATATAATGAGCATGGTGATCAGATCATGCTAACAGTTTAAATAATGTACCAGTAATTCAAGAATTTCGTGCCCCCTGCTACATGCCTGCCCAGGCAGTTGAAACTGCTAGGCTATTATATGCTAATCAAGGTGGCCAATTGAAACATTCACACCTACCCCCAACAGACAAGAGTTCTTTCTCCCACCCTGGACATTCCACAGATATATAAACCCGTTTTCCTAGTTTACAACAGACATCACAACCTTTGAGGATGCCTGCCATAGATGCAGGCGAAACGTCAGGAGGGAATACTTCTGGAACATGGCCATACACAGCTCGGAAAACTTACAACAAACTGTTGAAAAATATAGCTTGTATGGAAACAAGGATTGGTGATAAGGTTGAGACACTTTTCCCCCATGAGAACTCTAAAGAGTGAATTTCCCTTCCAAGGGGTAGATTTATCTCACTTCCTGTTGTCTCACCCCCTTTCTTAACTGCGAGTTGTCAGATGTTTGGAAGTCAGGGACTTAAAACATCCTGATCTTCCAAAACATTAGTGCTTTAAAAGTGAAGATGAGAACCTAGAACAAAAACCAAAAATGAAAATCATAGAGGTACAGAGTAATATGCTAAAGGTTAAAGTTTTCCCCATGACATTAAGTCTAGTCTAGTCTGACTCTGGGGAGTGATGCTTATGTCCATTTCTAAGCCAAAGAGCTGGCGTTGTCTGTAGATGCCTCCTAGGTCATGTGGCCGGCATGACTACATGGAGCACTGTTACATAGCTTCCCACCAAAGCAGTACCTATTGATCTACTCACATTTGCATGTTTTCAACGGCTAGGTTGACAGAAGCTGGGCCTAACAACAGAAGCGCAGATTTGAACCACTGACCTTCCAGTCAGAAAATTCTGCAGCTCAGTGGTTTAGCCCACTACGCCACTGTGGCCCTCAAGTAATATGCTACCTTTAGGCAGTAGCATTTTGTACCATTAGTGGCATTATCTGTATAAAGGAAATTATGAAAAAAGGAGAGAAGGATTATTAAATTGACCTGCATTTTAAGAGGAAGGGAAATCCTATTCAGCACCAGGTATATGCCAACTGCAGCTGGATTCCAGACCAACACTTTTTCCATTTCAAGTAGCAATACATTTAAATCCGGTCTCCTTTGCCACCAGACATTGTTTCATGGTTTTTGCATTTCCCTCATGCCTGATTTCTGATGAAAATTTGAAATAATATTGAATTTCAGGATGCTTAACATACCAAGATCTATATTTTCAGAGATCATCCAGTGATTTCATATGCATTTTTTAAAAGCAGAATGAAAAGAAGGTGGGTGGCACCCCCAAGCCAATGATGCCACCTGGTGGCTGACTATCTTACTAGAAACCAGAACATTTCCAAGCTGGAACAACAAACGAAGTATGCAATACAATAAATTAGAAATATAGTCTTCCACAGCAGGATAAAACTACTGCAGTACTTCTGGTTTCCAAATAATATTCATTGATCATGTATAGGTTACTTCCATAGACAACCTCCTGTTGGGAAAAGCAGCATGTTACAAGTAATGACAACGTGCAATGTTTTATTTTAGGGATAACAGGGTTGTAAATATTGAGCTTTTATGAAATAACATAATGGCTACTGACATTGTTATTTTATTATTTCAAAATAAACAATGTTTGGAGTTATTTGGGGGTGTTTTTCTATTTTTTTTCCTTTTCAATATTTATTTATATTAAAAATGCAGTGGTTTATTTGCCAATTCCAGTCAACTAATTTACTTGCCCCAGATTAAACACTGAAGTCTGTTCTTATGCTTCACATAATTGATATTTAATTAATCTGCTTGCTAAGTCAAACTACTAAAACAGATTGAGACAAATCCATCCTGAAGTTAATAAAGAAATACTTGTTGTAGTTGGTTGCAAAGTGAAAGCTTTATTTTATTTATTTACTTTATTTATATTCCGCTCTTCTCTCTCCGAAGGGGACTCAGGGCGGATTACAGTACACATACTTGCAAACAATCCCTGCAGTTCAACATATATGGTCATATTTAGACATATATAGACATATTTAGAAATATATACAATAGATGAACATAGACGAACAGAGGCAACTTCTGGCAAACTTCTTGCCACCAAGAGGAGGTGACGCACTCCTCATCTCTCTCAGCGTTTTCCTTCCAGCGTCCCTTGTTGTTCTTCCACAATCCTCAGCGATTCTTTATGACCTCATAAATCAGTCAAAATTTTCCTAAAGCTTTGCAATATGTTTATTTTATTTATTTATTATTTGGACTTGTATGCTGCCACTCCCCAAGGGCTTGGATGTTTCATCTCCAAAGTTACAGTGTTTGAAATTCAATCATGTGAAGGAATCCTATGCATACCCTCAGCCTTGGAAACTTACTCCTGCAGACCTTATTCTTAGTCCAGGGGATGGTTATGATTGTATCCTATCTTTTTGGTTTACACAAAGGCACTCTGTATTGCTGCACTTTTATGTTGAGCCTTGGCTAGGCATGCCCAGCACAAATGAAACACTCCTCTTTGCATTAGGACAGATCCAACACTGATAAATCTCTCTAGGAAAGTGAAATGCATATTTGAGCTTAAGGTCCTTTAATAACCATTTTCAACACTGAATCTTGTGGGTATTCTTGACTTAGTGCTGAAGGTTGAGTCAATGTCATTATCCACCTTTTGTGGACTGGAGGCTGAATCCAAGACTGGATCTATATTGCCATACAGTACAGTTTGAATCTGCATTATATGGTCAGGGTAGAACCACATTGGATTATATGGATATAGAACAATGGCCAGTTTGACTGCATTTGATTACTGTATATGGATATAGAACAGTGGTTCCCAACTTGTGAGTCCCCAGATGTTTTGGCCTTGAACTTCCAGACATCCTAACAGCTGGTAAACTATCTGCAAAAACCTGGAGAAATCTCTGATTGACCCTCAGTTGACTGATGGGATCAAACACTGTACAATTCTTCAAACTTGGTTGGTCTTGTCAGTCTGCGGGATAGAACAAAGCCAGCCCGGGTCAGAGTGAGCTTCCGGCCAATTTTGAGTAGTTTGTTGTTGACCTTTGCAGCCCAAAAGACAGTTGCATATCTCAAGTAGGAAATTTAGGTACCACCTATGTGTAGGGAGGCTAACTTAACAAATTTACGAGGCCATAAAAAATCTCCAGCAAAAAGCTGGCGGGGAATGCGGAAAGTACTTCATCAGTGTTGCAGATGGATGGTGAAGCGACAGCTCCCCTGGTGGCCAGAAAAAGTTAAATAGCCCCTGTCTGTCTGTCTATATGTGTTGTGTGTCTATGGCATTGCATGTTTGCCATGTACGTGTACATTGTAAGCCACCCTGAGACCCCTGCAGGGTGAGAAGGGCGGAATATAAATACTGTAAATAAATAAATAAAGACTAATTTGTGTGGGCAAGAGAGCAAGATGCTATTGCACAGGCAAGCAAAAAATCCAATGCAAGAAGGTACTAAATACTTCTTTGTCCGTTTTAGGAGAAAGTGCACAAAGAAGGTGCAACAGTTGCAACCTGCTCTTTCTCCAGCATAAAAGTTACTCTGATTTCTGAAACCAGCCTAAGATTTCTGAAACAGAATGAGATTAAAAGTTGTCTTCTCTCAATGGCTGATACTCCAACAGCAGTACAACTAAAAGTATTTTTCAACACAATAATGAAAAGAGACAATAAACATAACTGTTTCAAATGTTTGTGATTTTTATTAATGTGACAAGATCTATTTGGCAAGTTCAGCTTGGCAAGTTTTTTTAAAATAGTTATTCGATTTATTTAATTCCTAACTGGTGGCCCCTGCCAGATGCCCAGAGGAAGGCAAAAAACCTCCAGGATCTCTGGCCAATTTGCCCTGGAGGAAAATTCCTTCCTGACCCCAAAAGTGGCAGTCAGCGCTACCCAGGGCATGTTGGAAAGGACCACAGACTGCCTCCCCTTTGCCCCTTGCTCAGACAGTTAAACATCCTCCTTCCCACCTTTAGGCTCAGAGAAAAAGCCTTGACACCCACTGGTGGAGTTCCCCTCTCCACATGGAAAACTAACCCAAATCTTCAGATGATTCCTCTTCGAAGGCACCAGGCTATGGTCAGGTCCTTTTCTTGTTCCTTTTTTCTGGGCCAGTGTTGTTTCCTTTCTCCTTTTTTCATATTCAGCCTTCTCCTGTGAAAAACCCCACATTCTAATAGCCTATAATGGATCTGCAAATTATCATCATCAACATCCTTTCCTTGCCAACTTCCCACCACTTCAGGAAACTTTGAGAGATCAAAAGCTTTCATTGGCCTGAATCTTACTGGTGAATCTCAATCAGAGGCGGCCTATTGAATCAACTGTTGAAAGGTGAACTGTTCTGGTTGGGGCTCACAATATGATTGAGATCATTGTCTTCAAGTCCACCGGAAACAACATAACCCATAACCTGCAAAAACCTGGAGAAATCTCTGATTGACCCTCAGTTGACTGATGGGATCAAACACTGTGCAATTCTTCAAACTTGGTTGGTCTTGTCAGTCTGCGGGATAGAACAACAGAACAAAAACATCCTCTTTTTAATACTCCTCTGTGACTCCCATACATGGAAGACAATGTCCACAGGCCTGAAACCTCTGGATTTGAGGTTGATCACATTGGACATTGGTTGCTTAAGCAGGCTTGATCAGCAACTAAGTGACATGTCACCATTGCTGCTTAGAAGTTTGGGTTTTCTTACCTCCTTTGAAGATCACAGTGAGGCCTAAGATGCTGCTACTATGCATGAACATGTTCAACCTTCTTTTTGATTGAAAATATTTCAGTTTTTACCTGTTCTATCGAATAACGAAGAGGCTTTGCTTATTCTTCCTAGAAAGAGCTGGTCCTCTCCAACTCTGTCATGACTGGTGGCCAAAACCACTTGGCTATTTAGCCAAGATGTTCACAATACCAAATCAATTCTGCTTGTTACAAAAATGAAATAGAATTATTAATTGTCAAAACAATTACCGCTACTTAGCTAAGATGATGTATATATGAAAGATAATGGAATATAGGTAACTCTGTATTGGTAGAATATTTTTATACCATTCCCCCCCCCCCTTTATGACTGTTGTGGGGGCAGAGTTCTTTTGTGTTTTAGTTAATTGGTGTTGGCCTTTTGCTAATGGATTAGTGCTTCACCAGTGCATTATGACATTTGATTTCGGTTGGAGTGATGCACTTCATTTTTAGTTCTAGTTCCACATATATATTACATATGTATCGTCCATTCTTCTTTTTCTATTTAATGTTGTTTAAACATTTTCTTCCTCTTCCTCTTCAAGTTTTTTAGATCTTGATGTTAGAAGTCAATTGTAAACTATATAAACCCTAGGATTTCCTTCCGGTTCTGGGATATTTTGGGATATGACTGGAGTTACTTACCTCATTACCTTTCAGTGGCAAAACACCATTGTGGTCTAATGTTGTGGACAAAAAATGCAAAGTTCTGGGTTCTTATTCCTATTCACCCAGAGGAGTCTGATATGCTGCAAGGAAAACAATGCAATATGCATCACTGATAGTGCCTGAAAGAAAAAAAATGTGAAATTGCAAATGGATTCTAGAAATTGTAGAACCAAATCCTTTTCTTCACCTTGTATCATGCTGTGTTCAAATATCTCCAGATATCTTAAATATGGCTATTATCCAACTTCTCCTGATAGTTGAGAAGACCTGATTAAACTTGAAGGAAACCGGCTGGGTCCCAAAGTGATGTAGGCAATACTTACTTGGAGTCCTGAGTCCATATTATCCACTTTGAACTGTATATAATGTAGAATCAAATTATCTCCTTTGATAATCTGGATTATATGACAGTGTAGAAGGGGCCACCCTCATCTGCAATATTTTGATATTTTTCTACTTCAGTATCAGGTGTGAAATTCAACGGACTTGATCCAGATGTGCAGTAATTTCATTCCCAGTTGTTGAAAATAACTGAAAGTGGAATAATTATGCCTTGGTTCAAAAAATCCCTGAGTAATCTCTTCACATTTTGCATCATAGTGTAGATCAAATATGCCAGTTGCAACAGAAAATATATAAACATCACCTGAAGTTTACAGTCTAAAAAACCAGAAAGGGGGGTTATATGGAAAGAGAGAAGGATCAAGGATGTGAATACCTTTGTGAATTTGATCCAGGTGAGTCCCAGTTACTAATTTCTTCTGCTTTTTGTCTTGCTGAAATCTTTTCAACACAAGACATGCAATACCAGCTTTAGTTCATGTTCCTCCAGGTGAAGATCTGGGGCTTTTGAGATGTATCAGTAGCATATAAACACTGTGTGTTCAAGAAAAAAAATCCAGCAAATCCCTTACCTGATGGTTGCAAATCATACCTATGAATATTCTACTTCATGCACAGACTCTTGAATGCCATTTATTCAAGAAGCTCGTTCTGGAAATCCCTTATTTGGTGGTTGCAAATCTTTCCTTTGAATATTTTACGTGGTGTTTGGATGCTTAGATTTGTGTGTTCAGATGCTTCTTCCTGTAAATCTCTTACCTGGTGATTGTATATCATGCCTCAAAATTTTCTTCTTCATGCCCAGACTCTTGGGTGTTAAGTTGCGTAGCATGCGTTGCTTACATTTCACTATGGGCTTCTCGGTTGATATAGCCTCATTAACACAAACCCTCCTCATTATCTTCAAGAATAATTTCTTCGAAAAACTTAGTACGCCACGTTTGTAATCCATGTAAAGAAAATAATCATGTTGCAAATCCTTGTCTTCTTCTGTCCTGTCTATATGAGCAAAATACAGCATACTTACCTCATATTGGCTGCTAAACTGCTACACAACATTTGTGATGATTCACACTCCAACCATCTCTTTGGCCCTTAAACCACTTTAAAAAGAACCAAGGGTCCACATTGGCCCAAAATCATTGGTGGGAAGGACCAGGATCAATGAGTCACATGATCATTATTTTCAAGAGATCGGCAACAGCTGAATTTTTAATTTTCATTTGCGGCTGATGTATATTAAAGGAATGTGTGTGCAGATAATTGCAGGTTAATATACTCACGAATCAATTTAAACACACCTCTGTATACCAGGATGGCTAAAGAGCCGGTCTGAGTCCCTCTAGGGAGATAGAGAAGATCGGGATATAAAAGTTTTGAATAAATAAATAAGGGGACCAGCCAGAAATACATATATCCACATATATAATGGTAAGAAGAAAAACGTAATACTGTGAAGAGTGTAAGAAAAGATGTGACAGGGGAAAAAAAGATACCTTCAAGCTTGCGAGGATGTTTTGCTTTTCTTGATGATGACACAGATTCACCGTTAATAAGTTGAGCTCAGGAATATGGTAGTCCCCAAAGCCGCCAGCCATGGCTCCAGTTGGGACCCACAAACCAGTCCTACCAGTTGACCAGTGAACAACCTTCCAGTTTTAAAAAGCCAAGCAAATATATGCTTACAGAAATTGGCATCTCCAGCTCTATAAGTCTGAACAGCTTCACCACTATCCATCTTTTCTTCTCATCTCTCTTCTTTTTACCAAAATGTTCTTGTCAATGTCTACTGTCTCCCTCCTTCCCTCCCGATTTCTCTTTTCAATATTAGTCCCTACCTTTTCTCCTTCTTTATTCATCTTCTTCATTCTGTGTTACTAGGATGGGGCTCCTTTGTATTTCTACCTCTTTAAAAAATATTTTACTTACCTCAAGGGTACACATGACACTCTCACATTATGACCTGGAGAGGCATTTGGAGCGACAGCCTTTTTATGGGCATGGATCAAACACTAGGCAATGGCTGGATCCTCCAGCCAGCATGCCAGACACATAAAATATATTTCCATTAAACTTACCCTTCATCGTTAGGACCAAACCGACCAACTCAAATAGGGCAGGAGCTCAGAAACAGTGATATATATATGGATATATATATCGAGTGAGCAGGAACCCCCCCCTTTTTTTTTTGTTTCCTTCTGGAGTCCACCTCTTCCACCAGGAATTCAAAATCCCTCCAAGCCCCAGCTTTACCTTCCTCATCCTTTCTGTGTTTTGACCTGTTTTCATCCATGTACCCAACACTCTTCTCTCTGAAGTAAAACAGAAAACCTTTCATTCTTGGAAGTGCGGGGACCCAAACTAACAAAGGCATTCAGGTTCCTGTGGTAGAAAAATCCCATAGGAAAAGGCCTCTCTCTCCCCCTCTCTCTCCTTTCCTGAAAGGAAAGCAGAATCAGCAAGACAAAACTAAGAAAAATAATCCACTTTTTGCTGCCCCTTTGTGATCCTTACTGCCCAGCTGATGCAGCCAACTGCTTCATTCTGGGTCCCTACTCCAGCCTTAACTGCCATGGAACCATTGGTGCATCACAATGGAAAACTGAACGCATCATCCATCCCTTGTTAAAGCCATGGGTATCCTGCCTGGAGAATATGGCTGCTTTGAAAGATGCTCCTAGTTACTCCATTAAATGATAAGAGCAAATTAATGTATTTTCCTTAATATCCCGTGTTTCTCACAATAGGGTTTGTTTAGAGTGTGTTCTGTAGAGCCCCAATAAATGTTTATTATGTGATATTACAATATAAACTTAACAGTATTTTAGTGGAAGATCCCAGGAGCTATCCAGTCCAACACCCTTCTGCCATTCAGAAAAAAGTACAATCAAAAGATGGCCACCCAGCCTTTGAAGTAATAATAATAATAATAGAAGCAACCCCAGGAGCCATCCAGTCCAACCTCCTTTTGCCATGCAGGAAAAGCACAACCCAAAGCAACACCTGAGCGGTGGGAGGGGAATAGGGTTTTGGAAGCAAGGAAGGCAAGGAGGAAAGGATCTGGGTGGCAAGAAAAAAAGGCTTCTGAGGGCAAGGGAGGAAAGAGGAGGAAGGGCTTGGAGGGAGAGGAAGGGAAATGCAGAGCCCCCCAGTATGCTTCATTGGAGCCTCAAGGGTTGCACGGAATAAACTTTAAGAACCGCTGTTGTAGAGTGTAGGAAAATCTGATTGATCATATAGAGCCCCAACCTGTAACGTGGTGCCCTGGGATGGTTCCAAGGCTGCAAGTGCTGCATCAAAAATTGAATCGGGCAGTCACTAGCAGGGCCAGTTCGTCCATTAGGCGGACTACACAGGCGCGTAGGGCGACGTCACCGGGGAGGGGCAATGTTACCCGGGAGGGGCGCCGCCGCGCCGGCTCCCCGCCGCCCGGCCGCCCCGCTGCCGTGCCGCACTGCCCCCTTGTTAGCGCAGCCAGGCCTCGCGGCCGCGCTCTGCATGTGCAGAAGGTCGCGTGCATGTTAGGCAGCCTGACTTCTGCATGGAGCCAGTGTGCGTGCGCAGATCCGTGCATGCGTACTGGTTCCCCAAAGCCAGTGTGGCACACTTGGAGCCAGTGTGAGCCAGTGCACGCAGATTGGTGCATGCGCACTGGGGGCGCAAAAAAAATCGCATACCCCCCGGGAACAGCTTGGTCCGCCCCTGGTCACTAGTAAACCTTGGTGTGTTTTTCTTGAGCTGGTTTTCCTCACCAGTATCCAGTATATATTACTTGATAGAACATGTATTATGCCCCTACGGGGCTTGTTTGGTATTGCAGTATGTATCTGGTTACCTTTACCTGCATTCCTTTGTCCTCTGCTAAACAACCATGTGGACCTTGTGGGAGGGGCTGTGTTTTGGCGCCATGATGCCGTCACCACCTTAAGCCCTCCCCTTTCGGAGGTCATCTGAGGGGCAGGACTTCCTCTCTTTGGCCATTCTAGCAAAGAAGCCACATGGACGTGGATGGAAATCCATTCATGCTGAGAAAAAACATCTTTTGTTCACCTACAAAGCCAACCTGAAGCTTTCAGCCAAAGATTACAGTAAATAGGAAGGTCTCCCTTCACACAGAGACTGCAATATTTGGGGAACCAGTGGACTTCGCGAGCCAAGGTACCATTGAAGGCAACAAAGGAATCTGCAATCGAAGAAAGTACCATCACTCTGCAACAGAGGCAAGTGATTGCATCCCTTTTCTCCCCAAAGGACCTTTTGCCACCCCTAGCAATTATTTAAGCATCTGGACCGTCAGTTTTACTGGCTGTAAATCAATAAAATCCTGTTTTGTTTACCATCCTGAGTCCAGAACTCATATTCAAAGATTTTCCAGATTTTTCTGTGTACGGGAAGGCTTTTCTCTACCTTCAGGGCCCAAAGCTTTCACGTCCAGTTATTAAAAGCCACTTTTACAGGCCCTAGAGGCAGAAGAACATGATTCAAATGAGAAAGTAAATTGCAGCATTGTCACACCATATTTGGAGTCCTCCTTGTGGTGGTCTCCACATTCTCTCCTGAAACTCAGAGACTGTATAAGCATAACAATCATCTGTTTTACGACTAGGTAAACAACATGTTAGACTCTACCCGGTTAAGCAAGAGGCCTTTTAAAAGGAAAACATTATTGAAGAACAGGATAGCATCATCTGTCAAGAAAAGGAAGGAAGGAAGGAAGGAAGGAAGGAAGGAAGGAAGGAAGGAAGGAAGGAAGGAAGGAAGGAAGGAAGGAAGGAAGGAAGGAAGGATGGAAGGGGTTCTTGAATGGTTTTTTGCCATTTTAAATCTTTAAACTGTTAAGTTTGGTCTATAATTTGTCTTGCGATATTGTGATATAGAGTGAGATAGCCTAATCCAAAAAAATGTCTTGGCGTCTTGTTTTTTAGGCCTGTTCTTGAGGTTATTTGGAGCACTAGTTCCTAAATTTGCATTGGACAGACCGCATCAGCTCTAGTTTCTTAGATATGGTTATCATAATTTTCTATGGGCAAGCAGATGGCAACTGGCAGATGGTATATGTTCTGTATGTGTGCTGGCCAGTGTAATTATTTGAATAAGTAAATAATATACCCTAATATCTGAATGTGTTTTTTTTATTAAATATTTTTATTGAAATTTCCACCAATATTGGGTTTGAGGGGTTGCGAGGGAGGCAGGGGGAGGGTGGGGTTGGGGTGAGGCCAGGTGTCTGGGGAGGTATGTTGGGGAGGGGGTAGGGGGGGGTAACTGGGTGTGACAGGGGCCAGGGTAGGATCAAGGGGGATGGGTGTCACGGAGAGACAAAACCGGGGGAGGGTAGGAGGGGGAGCAGTCTCTGGGGACTCCCGAAGACCCTTCTCCGCCGCAGCTGTCTGAGTGGGTCTGGATGGCCGTTCTCCTTTCCCGGCTACAGGATTTTCTTCGGTCTGTGTTGCGCCCCACTCGCTTTTGCATTGTTGGAGGATTCATTTTGTCCGTCAGGCGCTGCCCCGGGTTTTAATACAGACCTTATAGGGGTACCTTGCTGACTGCCATCTCCCATAATCACTGAGTTTTTCTTGCTTATCTTGTACAGTCTCTTTTGTTGGCTAAAATTGTCACTTCTTTATTTCAAATCATCTTCTTTGGCTGCGTATCAGCAGCGGGTCACCATATACCTCTTGGAAGATAATCAATCAGTTGTCTTTTTCTCTTAACTTTTAAAATCCTTCAAATATTTGGTAAGGGAAACCATGTCCATTGTCCGTTCCTTGTCTTTTAATGCCGCTGAATCTGTTTCTTTCATTTTCCTTGGCCTCCTTCCTAACCGTTCTCTTTAGGAGATTCTAGACCTTCTTCATCCACCTCTGGAGCTTCACCTCTCGGAAGACTATAATTTGTGATCATCCTTGAAGAGTAGGGACAGCTTGTCTTTAAGTTCTTCTTCCTTCTTTGTTGTGTTGCTCTCATCCGGCTTCTCTTTCTATTGGACTGTACCCCAATCTTTTCCTCTTTACTCTTGCCTGCATACAGGGTAGAGCGTTTAGGTGTTGTATCAACCTCTTGGTTTCTTTCCTCTTCTCCTTTTTGGGGGGCATAGACCTCAGGATTCTTAATAGTCATTCTTATAACATCCAGTGGGGCTTCCACACAGTTTTTAAAATAAAATTCTCTTTCTTCTGGCACTGCTTGCTGTCTTGTATTCTCCTCCACTCCCTTCTCCAGGCTTTCATGTATTGCTGCATTTTTCCCTTGTCCTGAGGTACTAGTTTTCCATCCTCATAAATGATTGTCAGCTCTAGCTTTGTAGGAATCACTTCTTTGGTTGATTCTATCCTTGCACTTTGGGATTGTTCCTGGATCATTTTGATTTGCTTTTCTTGTCGGGTCATCACTGTTTCGATCTTCTGCAGACACCCATCTTGTGCTTCTCCCAATTTTCGCAGTGCTTTGATGATGTCCTTCAAAGTTATTTTTTCATCCCCCGGCCTCCTTCCCTGCATTCCCCCCTGTTCCCTTGCCCCTGTGCTCAATTCGTTCAGTGCTGACATAGTAAATTGTTGTCAGCTGTTCTATTCACTGGATAGACTTGCTCTGCTCTCCGCTCCAAGATGGCGCTCCCGCCTAAATCGGTTGTCTTCTTCCCCAGGTCAGTGTTGTTTAAGGACGAGCCGCCATCTTGGAGCTAACTGCTTGGGGCTTACCGATGTTGTCTGCCCTCCCAGAGGCCGCCAATTTACCTTTGTTTCCCCGTTGCGTTATTTCCCCTTTCTTTGCGATGTTGCTTTTGTGTCCCGGGGGGTGGGGGGCTTCTAAGATCCTGCTTGCGTCTTGGGCAGGTCCCCTGGGTGGGGTGCTTCTTATCCTCCCGTTTATCGGAAGGGGAGATCTCCTGTACTTACTGCTGTTCTTTCAGCGATCTTGTACTTCTTTTCTCTCTGGTCTTAAAGAGGTGGGCTGGGCTGGCCGTTATTGCGAGTCTTCGCTCGCTTCCCGAGTCCCGATCTGCTCGCCGGTGCGACTAGGGTCCGGGCCCACTCACTCATCCTCTCTTGGGGAGGGGGCGACCTTTGGGGCCAGCGGCACCGTCCCCTAGGCTTCGCGGCTCCTTTCTGGTTTAGTCCCGTCAAAGGAGGGGGGCGCAAATCGCCCTCCGATCGGTGAAATGGTTGGCACTCTGAGGAGCCTCAGAGTGTCCGTCCGACCGCCATCTTTGCCCACCGGATCTCTCCTATCTGAATTTTTTTTGAAATATAAAACAATCTGGTAGTTGATGAAATAAGCATTTGCATTAGGTTATATTGTTAGAGAGACTCACAGATAGTACTCCCAGATTCTGAGGAAGGTAGTCCATTCATTCAACCATGATTTAGTTGGGGGTGGGGGAATATCACAGTGTGATTTTCTTCTCAATGCATGTGGGCTTCATTGTATCACATCATGTGATAAAGCTATTTATCTCATCTAAACTAAATCAAAGCATAATATCAAAAACAAACACCAGCTCCGTCTTTTCTTGGAAACTTAGCAGGCTCACCTTGGTTAGTACTTGAACGGAAGGCCACCAATCAATACCAGATGCTGTAGACCAGTGTTTCTCAACTTGCGGGTTGGGACCCTTGGGAGTCGCAAGGGAGTGTCAGAGAGGTCATCAAAGACCATCAGAAAACACAGTATTTTCTGTTGGTCATGGGGGGTTCTGTGTGAGAAATTTGGTCCAATTCTATCATTGGTGGGGTTCAGAATGTTCTTTGATTGTAGGTGAACTATAAATCCCAGCAACTTCAACTCCCAAATGTTAAGGTCTATTCTCTCCAAACTCCACCAGTGTTCACATTTGGGCATATTGAGTATTCATGCCAAGTTTGGTCCAGATCCATCATTGTTTGACTCCACAGTGCTCTCTGGGTGTAGGTGAATTACAACTCCCAAACTCAAGGTCAATATCCACCAAACCCTTCCAGTATTTTCTGTTGGTCATTGGAGTTCTGTGTGCTAAGTTTGGTTCAATTCCATCATTGGAACTTCAGAATGCACTTTGATTGTAGGTGAACTATAAATCCCAGCAACTACAACTCCCAAATGATTAAATCAATCCCCCCTACCCCACCCGTATTCAAATTTGGGTGTATCAGGTATTTGTGCCAAATTTGGTCCAGTGAATAAAAATACATCCTACATATCAGATATTTACATTACGGTTCCTAACAGTAGCAAAATTACCTTTATGAAGTAGCAATGAAAGTAATTTTATGGTTGGGGGTCACAACAACATGCGGAACTGTATTAAGGGGTCGTGGCATTAGGAAAGTTGAGAACCACTGCTATAGACTATATTTCAGAGGAGAACAAATAGCAAAACCACCTTTGAGGATTCCTTGCCTAAGAAAACCCTAAGAAAATCATAGAATTGCCATACGTCAACAGGCAATTTGGGAGCACATGACACAGGGCAAATAATGTTAATATTACAATACAGGAAGATGGAGATGGCAAATAATGTTGCTATTGTCACAGAGAGATGGAATCTGTGGCCCCACCTACGCTGCCATATAATGCCCTATATGGCAGTGTAGATACCATATACATCCATAAACCAGGGATGGGAACTGTGCAGCCCTCCAAATGAATGGTAACTCCCAGCATTTTATTTTGCTTAAATGTGCAGTCTAAAACTACTAGCAGGCTTGCACAATTCCCACGCTCCCTTAAGTAATCAAGTGTGAACTTTTCCCTGCATGTGGAAAACATTTTACTGAAATAATAAATCAGTTTATGATCCTGAGTTACTACCTGAAGTGCCACCTAACTCACTATATGCCCTAGACTTATAGATCAGTAACACATTGTTTTTAATATGATTTAATACTACTGAAATGACACTTCTCATTCTGCCGTTCATCTTGGGAATTTAACTCCCAATATATAAAATCTTTTATTAATAGACTATCTCTCAACTATATTGAGTGATTATCCAATTGTAATGGGGGTGAAGGCCAATGGGCATAAGCTTTTATCCCGAAGTGTTTCCATTTTGAATCATGCTCCTTCTAACCCACTTAGAAATGTAGAGTTAATGTGCAATACTGGCAAACTTCTCCATGGTCAAGTGGAGTTTTGCATGCAAATTCTCATTGTCGTGGACTAGGTGCTTCTTTGTTTCCTTCTATTTGCTCTCATTTCGATTAGGTATTTCATTGATAATAATAAAAACATAGTGTTTTAAAAGTACTTTCTGTTCACAGCCACCTTGTGGTTTCAAAACAATGGTTAAAATTCATATAATCTATGTACTCTTGCAAATGGCTCACAAAGCTTATTTTAAACAACTTTTACGAGTATGTTTTTAAACAAGCTTTAGCACAGCAGGTTATAAAAACCTACCAACTGCAGTAAATCTTGTCAATCCAAGGTTGACAGTTCGAAGCCCTGGCCAGGGTGAGCTCCTAGCCTTTAGCAAAGCTTCTGCCAATCTAGCGGTACCAAAGCAAACAATATGAGTAGATAAATAGGTACCACTTAAAAGCAGGGGAGGTGTCTTAAGGCAATCCGACCAAAAAGGGAGGAAGTTTATGAATGCTCAGCAAGGGAGATGGAGCAACAGCACCCCCTTGTGTCTGGAACCAAGCACAAGCCTCCAAGATACTAAGGATGGGAAAAAGCCAGAAAATACGACCAGATCTGGACCATTGGCAGCAATTGGGGGGGGCTCCCTGTTCTCCCCTTCCTGTCATTTTATGCATTGACATTGTTTGTTCTTTAAATTCTTCATTGAGACCTGGCTCTAAAAGCATCAGAGATAAGATACCTCCTGTGACCCTTTCCCCTTCGGTCTGTAGAGGACACCTGGATTTAAAGAAAGGGCTTAAGATGCCACTCTTTCTGTGATGCTGTTTCTACTCTAGAGGAGACAGGTGCTATAGGTGCTGCGGGCATGCATACTTTCTCCCTGCACACAGCTTTCTAATGCATTTTTAGGAGGCTTCCCACTTCGCAGGGAAGGAAGAGCAATGACCTGGAGCTATCCTACCCTGGGCTTCCTTTGCACCGGGAATGTGGCGCAGCTGACTAGGAGTCAGCTGCATAAGATCTCTACTGACCAGAAGGTCATGAGTTCAAGGCCTGCCCGGATCTGGGTGAGCTCTCGGCCAGTTGTGTAGCTCGTTGTCTGTCTTTATATGTTGTATGTCTATGGCATTGAATGTTTGCCTGTATATGTGCAGTGGGATCTGTCCTGAGTCCCCTGCGGGGTGAGAAGGGCAGAATATAAATGATGTAAATGTAAATAATAATTAAATAAAAAGCCCTGTCTTTTCTCTTGATTTGCACTGCAGGGCCTACCTGGAGTGGTGCCTTCCTTTCCACCCCTCACATCTTTCTGCTTTGGATTTAATGCTTTTTTACAGCTGTTTCTACTTTCTACTCTAGAGGAGAGGTAACTGTGGTAGTGACTTTCTGAGAACAAGGCTTTTTTGTTTGTTTGCTGGGATTACTATTATTCATAATAATTATCTTTTAGAAATATTTTCTGAAGGAGGAGAGAGGAGGAGGAAAAGAAGCTAAAAAGGTGACTCTCCAAGCCAACAAACATGCACACCCTACCCACCTGTCCCGCATGTTCCCAGCTCCCAGTCAGTCCCATTAAATAAAAATAATCAAAAAGGAAAATCAAAAAGATTCTAGAGAGAGGCCAAGCCAGAAGCCAAGCCAAAAAATACACTGAAGTCAGGACACAACTGTGATGCCGAAAAGGGAAGGATGAGCCCTTGCCATTACGGCCATCCAGCCAAGCCAAACAAGCTGGATTGACCGAAGGGAACCGACCACTCCGAATCCATGCCAAAGCCTACTAATTCGTTCACAGAGGGGCATTTTAATGTTGTGACACAGTCTATGTGGAAAACCCTTCCCCTCAACATTTGACATTCTAAGAATTTCTGTCTTAACTCTACATTAAAAACATATTTACAAACCTATGTAGTTCAACCAATCATCTTGTTCAAGGACTTCAGTTTTCTGCATTGTCTTATATGGCATGTTTCATTGCTGTTTAACACTTCTTTGAAAGCTCCTGATTTAATGATTTATAAATAACTAAATAATTAAACAGGCATTTCAGAGTCACTAATTATCTCATAGCTCTTGGGTTTTTTGAGTTTGTAGATCAGGAATCCTGACTTTTGCATGCTCATATTTATAGCCCAATAATAATAATAATCTTTATTTATAACCTGCCACCATCTCCCCCAATGGGGACTCGGGGCGGCTTACATGAGGCCAAGCCCAACAGCAATTACAATAAAATAAAACAAAGACACAACGACGCAGCAAAATACAAAACATATAAATACAAGAAGCACTCAAGACACTCAAATGGCTAGAAAAAATTCTGGTAGGAGGCACTTGTAAATTGATCTCTCTCAAAACAAAGGATTCAACCTGCATTAATGAATGATTACAGATCTGTAAGTACTTTAATGAAAATTTATATTTGATACATTTCTTGGCTTGACACATTGTCTACTGTTTGAAAATGGGTTAGTTTGGCACTTTTCGAAACTCTGGCGCCATATGAATATAAAAGCTCCACTGGATTAGCGGCATAGAAGCACGAGCACGAGTAAAAAATGATTGCGTGCAAGTAAGAAATAGCTCATAACCAGGGTTACGGTTCTCTCCCCAACAAGTATTTTTTAATGTACATATGCCTTCATCTATATTGATGAAGCCCAAAATCCGACTGGCTTTTTTCACAGCAGCTAAAAAGCCAATGGGATTTTGGGCTTCATCAAAAGGAGTATAGTCTTGACCAAGGGAAATCATGTTGCCTCTCTATTCGGCTTTACTCAGAGCTCACCTGGAATAACGCTGTGTCCAGTTCTGGGCACCACAGTTTAAAAGATATATTGACAAACTGGAAAGTGTCCAGAGAAGGGCCACTAAAATGATCAACGATCTGGAGAACATGAATCCCTATGAGGAATGGCTTAAAGAGCTGGGTATGTTTAGCCTGAAGAAGAGAAGAAGAGAAGGCTGAGTGGAGACACGATAGCCATGTATAAATATGTGAAAGGATGTCATAAGGAGGAGGGAGCAAGCTTGTTTTCTGCTGTATTTGAGACTAGGACTTGGAGTAATAGGTTCAAATTACAGAAAATGAGATTTCACCTGAACATTGGGAAGAACTTCCTGACTGTAAGAGCTGTTCAGCAGTGGAACTCTCTGACTTGGAGTGTGGTGGAAGCACCTTAGTTGGAGGCTTTTAAACAGAGGCTGAATGATCATCTGTCAGGGGTACTGTGAGTGTGCTTTTCCTTGCTTGGCAGTGAATTGGACTAGATGGACCATGTGGTCTCTTCCAAGTCTATGATTTTATGATTGTACTCCAATAGAATACCAGAAAAGATGGGTTCAAAAGTGTGTGAGAGATAAACCTGGAGGAATGGTTCCTCTGAAAATGAAGGTTCCACAAAGCCGTCATTGAGAGATCTGTTCTGCATTAATTCAGTTCAATTGCCTTTCAAAGCCACCAAAGGCCGCTGCCTTCATAGAACCTATGGAAGTGAATTCTGTATGTTTAGTCTGTAGTATATGAAGGAGCCCCGGTGGCGCAGTGGGTTAAAGTGCTGAGCTGTTGAGCTTATTGACCGAAAGGTCACAGGTTCGATTCCGGGGAGCAGCATGAGCTTCCTCTGTGAGCCCCAGCTGCTGCCAATCTAGCTGCTCGAAAACATGCAAATGTGAGTAGATCAATAGGTAGCACTCAAACGGGAAGTTAACGGTGCTCTATGCAGTCATGTGGCCACATGACCTTGGAGGTCTTCAGCTTAGAAATGGAGATGAGCACCAACCCCCAGAGTTGGTGTTGTAATTGAGCCTTCGGCTACTACTACTAATAGTATTGGGGAAGATGCTGGGTCAATAGCATCAAGCAATAGTATGGAATGGGGTGAGGCTCTGTGTGATCAAGACTCTGCAGCTGGGAGGAAAGGGGCTGCTAGTGATTCTAGCCTGGAAGGGCTGGAACAGAGAAAAAGGATCTGGCAGATACTTAGAGCTCCTTCTGATCCAGAAACCTTGGAAGGTTTTCCTGGGGAAGAAGAAATGTGGTCAGAGGAAAGTGATACTGATCTAGAATCAACATTGGTTCAGGAAGTAAGGGATGTGTGTAACAAAGAGTCTAATTCTGATACCTTCCTCAGCTTTGACAGTGACTTAGACTGGCCTTCTGAGGCTTCAGAAACAGATTGGGACACTTTAAGCTTTCAACAGCGTTGGCAATATTGGAGGTGTGCACAGAGCACAACAGCTGTACTTAGCTCCTGATTACCTTGGATCATCTCCTCCTTTCATCCGTCATTCTCCTGACCTGGACCTTTGGATTGGATTTATGACTACGCTTCTGGATTTTCCCTTCGGACTTCGCAGACGGACATCTGGTGGTTGTTTTGGGATTTTTGCTGCTTTGTTTTGTGGGTTTTTTTCCTGGGATTTTTGAGGGTCTTTGAGCTGAGTTGGCTACTTTTTTGTTAGTCCTTTTTCCATTTATTGTTCAATAAACCTTTTGTTATCCCCTTTTACTTCTGGGCTTGGCTTCTTTGGTCTCTGTGCTACGACAGTCAGACACGACTGGACTTAATGTCAAGGGAAAACCTTTACCCCCTATATGAAGGAGTGATTCTTTTTGTTGAATATCCAAACAAAAACTTTAATTGGAGGACCTCAGTGAACAATGTTCTGGAATAGGAAGGTATTTTCTTTTGTTATGTCCCTCAAACACATTCTACATTAAAAAATTGACATATTCTCCATGGATCTAGCAGTTCTGGGTCCTTGATCTGCTGGCAAACCACTTATGTCACTGCAATCCATGCACGTTGTGTATCAACACCGCTCAGAAAATCAAGACCTATTGGAAGTTCCCAGTTTTAAGACCTTCCACCTAATAGCAACCAGGTGCAGAGCTTTCTCTATTGTAGCACCATCTCTTTGGAATGCCTTGCCAACTGAAGTCCATGCCCTGCGAGATCTATCAACTTTCCGCAGGGCATGCAAGACTCACCTGTTCCGGCTGGCATTTGAATCTTAATTGTACTAGTTAATGTTAATTTTTATCTTTGCAGTGTTTTATATTGCATGTTGTGAGCCCTCGGGGAGTGGCGGCGTACAAGTCTGAATAATAAATAAATAAATAAATAAATAAACAAATAAATAGACAATGCAGGTTGGGTATCCCTTCTTCAGAATGCTGAAATCCAAGATTATCCACATGTGTGGCTGAGATCATGATACCTTGGCTTTCCGATGGTTCAGTATATACAAACTTTTTTGAGGCACAACATTACTAAAAAATATGTACAGAATTACATCTATGTATATATGAAGCTCTGAGAAAGAATATTCAACTCACTTTACATATGTTCTTTATATAATTGTGCAGTTTCTAAGTAGTTTGATATGGCAGTTTCCAAATAACTTCATGTTGTTAAAAACTTCATGTGGTCCTCTGTCCTGATGCTTGTACATTGAGAGGGTGTGAGTACTGGCACATAAATCCATGAGCGCTCCATTCATACACAGCCGTCCCCCATATTAGAATGTGGTTCAGCCTCTTCTATCCTGGTACTCTCCAGATGTGTTGAGCCACAGTTCTGCAGCACATCTGGAGGCCACAGTGTTGGGGGAGGCTGCCTTCTTGCTTGATAAGACTAACAGAAGGAGCAACTCCCTTAAAATTTATTTTGATCCGTAACAGTGTGAATTAGATCTTGCAATCATCTGTTCTGCTGCTACTGGAAGACACTGTGGTGAGCAAGTGTTCTCTTTAATTGGGAACACTTTGATATAAAAGCAGCACGTGTTCTTTTTTGTTTTAAACTCAGGGTGCTTTTGAAGTTAAACAAGATAAGACCTTATACATGAAAGCGTGCTTGGACTGTGTGTATTTGTGATATCGATTCCTTGAGGATACCTGCTGTGCCTCTGAACTTGTACATCCTAATTCATGCTGTACAAGAAAATGACTACAGTTGCTTTAACTAGGAAAGTTTCTAGGGCATTGCTGCACTTAGTAAAACCAGATGCTTTGAAGCCAAAGGGTTTCTGATTCATGTGGTAGGCTAGACCCAAAAATAGTATGTCCAATTGACAAACTGGTTACATTTTCTGCCCTTCCAGAAAAACCTGTGTACAGGAATCTTGTTCCAATAACTCTTCCCATAAAAATGTTCCATATCTGCTCCAGCCAAAGGTTAACATGCTTAAATCCTATGGAAAGTAATTATTGGTGCGCTTCGATCCTATTTGATTTCATTAGAATTATTTTTGTGCGCCTTCAACCTACTTCTAACTTATGGAAACCCAGGTCTCAGCGGTGGCCGGGGGAGCTTTTGCACAGTTAAGACTCGTGCGCCAGCTGCGCCCGTACCTTGGGAAGTCTGATCTGGCTACGGTGGTCCATGCTCTGGTCACATCCCGAATAGATTACTGCAACGCACTCTACATGGGGCTGCCTTTGAAGACAGTTCAGAAATTACAACTAGTCCAACGGGCGGCAGCCATACTACTAACTGGAGCTACATACAGGGAGCATACCACCCCCCTGTTGTGTCGGGTCCACTGGCTGCCTGTCCACTTCCGAGCTCAATTCAAAGTGCTGGTTTTGACCTTTAAAGCTCTATACGGTTCTGGCCCAGCTTACTTGTCCAAACACATCTGCCGCTACGTCCCACCTCGTACGTTAACATCATCCGGGGAGGCCCTGCTCTCGCTCCCGCCAACTTCTCAAATGCGGTTGGTGGGGACGAGGGAGAGGGCCTTCTCGGTGGTGGCTCCCCGTCTGTGGAATGCGCTCCCTAGCGATATGCGATCAATTCCATCCCTCCTGACATTCAGGAAAAAAGTAAAGGACTGGCTATGGGACCAGGCATTTGCACAATAGCACAAGGCAGTATTTTAGATTGGATTTCGATGGAAAGCTGTTGAATAGGGCTCAATTGCTTTTTATGGACGGAACACTGTTTTTAACATAAATGAATGCATAGGACGTATTAATGTAATTGTATTTTAATGTATTTTATTGTTGAATGTTGGGTTTTATACTGTGTTTTACTGTGTGGGCATCGAATTGTGCCTTTTTGGAAGCCGCTCTGAGTCTCCCCTCGGGGGTTGAGAAGAGCGGGGTAAAATGCCAGAAATAAATAAATAAAATATGGCAGCCCCATGAAGAACTTATCACAGGGTTTCCTTGGCAAGATTTGTTCAGTGGGGATTTGCCTTTGCTTTTGTCTTTGCTGGGAAAATGTGGCATTCAATGGGTTTCCATGGCTAAACAGGGATTCATACCCTGGTCTCCAGAGCCATAGTCCAGTCTACAAACCACTACGCCAAGCTGGCTCACCATTAGCAGTTAGGTATGCTTGATAGGAAAGATGTCAGTGGTAACATAAAAAAACCTCTGTGAGCCTTTGATTTCCTTTTTGCAGAAAAGAGAGAATAATATATTAGCTGTACATTTTGATCATTAATAAGTTTCGTTAAGCTAAAGAAATATATGAATAGTAATATAATTGAAATAGCTATTTTATATAGTGAGATGAATAATCATCATTAGAGAAGTCAGAAGTCAGATGGAAATTTCTTTCTTTCCTTCTGTTACGTTTTTCTCTTCCTTTCTTTTTTAATTTCCTATTATTACTGTATTTTATTGTACTGGAAATTATCTATTTAAAAGGGAGAGTTTAGGTATGCTTCAATTACACTCACACACTAACCTTGACAAGGAGACACTATCAGTGTTGAGCTGTTAACAAAATGAGCAGTTCCAACTTCAAAACAAGAAGAGAAATAAATAAATATAATACAACCAAGTGCCAACAATCCTAGACTTGGATAATGGATGAATATCAAAATACAAGAGAAGATAACTGCCCCAATCTCCTAACAATTGCAGGATTTTGGAAAGTCTTAGGGTGCTTTCAGACAGCATCACAATGCTTGGGGCAAAATACTTGGGACCTGACAGCAAGTCCAAACACAGGCCTGTCAGTCCTGGGAAATAGTCCCCTGGTTGGGTTGTTGTAGGTTTTTCGGGCTATTTGGTCATGTTCTACAAGTGACATTCACGCCAGAAGTTGGACCTGGCGTTTCGCCTGCATCTATCTAGGCATTCTGTGTCACACAGTGGCATAGATTTTTGCATGCTTGCCATCAGATGGCAGGAAAACACCCCTTGGTATCCATGAAGAGAATGCTTCTGGAAGTGAGTTCCATAGAACATTCTAGAAGCAACATTAGTGTTGTGTGAGATATTTTTCTTTATTCACCTTTTCTATCCCATGGATTTTATACACTTCGATCTACTGGTCTTTCAAGATGAAAAGACCAAGCGCAACCTGGGGGAGCATCCTGGTAGATCACAGGCAGGGCGGGAGGAAGGCTCAGTCCTGCCCAAGCATAGAATTTGCTTTTTTCACTGCTGCAGCGCACTGGGTTGACATCTTCAGTAGTAAGAAATCAGTTTGTGTGTTCTTTGTCAACTGTAAAATGCATTTGTTTGTTGCCCATTCACTCAATTTCGAGAGATGTGTCAGTTTCACTTTTAACTACCCTGAACAGTTTAGTGTCATCTGCAAACTTTGCTACCTCACAATTTACTTCTACATCCAGATCATTTATGAATAAATTAAAAAGTAACGGTCCTAAAACTGAACCTTGGGGTACGCCACTTCTCACCTCTTTCCATCCATGGTAGATCACAGGCAGGGCGCGAGGAAGGCTCAGTCCTGCCCCGGCCCTGGGTTATCTGAGGTCCTTTCCACACAGTTGAAGAAAATCCCATGTTATCTGTTTTGAATCAGATTATATGGCAGTGTGGACTCAGAAAACCCAGTTCAAAGCAGATATTGTGTTATAGGTTTCACATTTTTGTAGTGGGTAGGTAGATCATTTTGACTTGGTTGTTTTATAAGTAGCTCGCATGCCGAAAAAGTGTGAGCACCCCTGTTCTAGAACGTGGCCATATAGCCCAAAAACCCCAGTGATTCCGGCCATGAAAGCCTTCGACAATACAGTCCCCTGGTTTCCTCACACCTTCCTTTGAAATGTATCAAAATAGAGGGTGGACGGGGAACATCCGGTGGAAGTTTAGGGTATTTTAAAAATTCTTTCCAAGATGCGTTGGATCTCATTTGCGCACATGCAGAGATCCCATTGACTCCATCTATCCTGGCTTTTAGAAAAAAGCTAAAGTCGTGGTTCTGGGACCAGGCTTTCAGGCAGCAGACGTAAATTGTACTTTGGACCTGACTGGATTGACACTTTGGACTTGACTGGACTGACAATGTGTTCCGCTTGATGGCTTTAATTATTGCTGTACGTAGTGATTTTAATGTAATGGTTTTTAATATTTATATTGATGTTGATTATACGATGTTTTTGATTTTATATTCTATTGTGGTGTTGCGGCCTGTAGTGCTGCGAATGTAAGCCGTGCTGAGTCCCCCTGCGTGGGTGAGACGCTACGGGTTACAAAGACCATAAATAAATAAATAAATAAATAAATAAATAAATAAATAATTTCTTATCTTTCCCTTTGCCCAATTGTTAATTCAAACTCTGTTTATTATTTTAAGAAATAAAGAAATGGTTGCAGAGAGTTCTAATTGCTTTCCAATTGTGCTTCCCTTTAGTCACCTGTGTGTCCGTGTTGGAGGGAGCAACCTTCTCAAGCCTCCTCTATTTGACGTTTGCCTTTTTTATTAGTATGTTGTTTTATATCCTCAAGTATATGTATTATTTGTAGTTTGCAGTTATCTCATCTCTATATAACTTAAGCAGTGGGAGGAGCTGCAGGTTAAGATACAAACTCCTGAAATGTTTTAAGATACAAACTCTTGAAGTTTTAACTCTTGACAAGAAATGTGCCTGTATCTTTAAATACATGAAATTACAAGTAAACAAACTTATTATATGTAAAAAGAAGTCTGCTTGCATCATTGTCTGCTGAAAGCATAAAATGGAAACAAAATATCTATGTGTCCAGCAATAATCCATTGCCAAATAAACTCTGCTACTCTGATTAGGTCAGAGTAGGCCTTGCCCTCCACAGCCCTCCTGTTTTAATTGTTCTCTGTGGTGATGTGTTGCACCTCAGATTTTTAACCATTGTACTATTTTATTTGCCGATCAGTTGTTGTTTTTACCATTGTTGTTGTTTTTATTGCGCCTGTACGGCTTTTGTGAGCCGCCCCGAGCCCCTCCGGGAGTGGCAGCATAGAAGCGTGAGTAATAAATAATAAATAAATGATCCTAACAGTCCATAATCGATACCCCTTTGGGTTGTGATTCTAACAGGTTGTGACCCACATCCAATCCCCAATAGTCCGTGGCTCCATTTTTTGAGAGGCTGATCACTTGTTTCAAGGGGATGGGAAGGAAGTCACATGTTTTCCATGACTGCAGGGATATACAGTTATGCGAAGATGCACATTTCATTTATTTATTTATTATTTTGACTTGGAGCAGTTTACAAATATCCAAGGAACAAAATACATAAAATACAATTAAAACACAAAAACCTAATCAGCATGATCCGAATGCTTGCTGAAAATTAAATGTTTTGCATGCCCTCCGGAAAGACATGGCTATTTAGAAGAACATATGCATAAGTGACAATCAGTGACCAGTAACCTGTCTATTCCCATATTTTAACATTTTAATATTTTAAAATTTTAATATTGTAGTATTGTAGATGTCTAACTGTATAAGTCGCCCGGAGCACATTTGTGGAGGGCGACTCATAAATAATAAAATTAGTTAGTTAGTTAGAAAGCAGGTAAGCTTCGGATGGCTCGTGTTTCTATCGGTAAAACATTCCACAGACATGGAGTCACGATCGTGAAGGCTCTGCGCCTAGTGCTCGATAAATGAAAGGTCCCAATATTAGGGACTTCAAGCAAATTTTGTCCTCAGATCGAAGTGATCTCTGGGGTTGGTAGGGGGTAAGACGGGCCCTCAGGTACGCCGGCCCTAGACCATATAAGGCCTTGAAGGTGAGAACCAGCACTTAGAAGGTAATCCAGTGCTTAATCGGTAGCCAGTGCAATTGCTGCAGGATTGGAGTAATGCGACATCTCACCGATTCCCCAGCAAGAAGTCGGGCAGCAGCATTTTGCACTAGCTTAAGCTTCCGGATCACCGACAAAGGAAGGCCAATGTAAATTTTGGGGGCAGAAACAGGTTTTAAGCACATCTTTTAAACATGTGCTTTTCAGCTGTTCACCCAATTCCACCCGCACTTTTCCCAAACATTGTTTAGCCACTCACCCCACCCCTTTTTTATCCCAGTTACTTCTAGGTTTTACTGCATGTGTAAAATGGCTCTCAATTATAATCTATGTCATCCGCTTTCTTATCAGGTGTTTTTTATTGTGCTTGGGGACCCGGCGGTGCCCGGGTTATTTGAGAAAGGCATTGTGTGCCAAGGTTGGTCTTTGGTACTTCAAGTCCCATCATCCATGGTCCACCCTCCTGTAAATTGTAGAAGGATGGAGACTGGTCATGGGGGCAGGGTGCCAAGTGTAATCTTTTTTAGGTCTTTGTTCAGGGCTGCAGTGGTATGTGGGAAATGAAGGCTTTGAAAGTACTACAAATCCCATAATCCATGGAGGTACCTCAAGTCCCACTCTTCCCCATACCTTACTGGCAAATCAGGTTGTGGCCTAGTCTGGGAAATCAAGTAGAGGAAGCCTTACTGGCAAATCAGGTTGTGGCCTAGTCTGGGAAATCAAGTAGAGGAAGCCTCACTGGCAAATCAGGTTGTGGCCTAGTCTGGGAAATCAAGTAGAGGAAGCCTCACTGGCAAATCAGGTTGTGGCCTAGTCTGGGAAATCAAGTAGAGGAAGCCTCACTGGCAAATCAGGTTGTGGCCTAGTCTGGGAAATCAAGTAGAGGAAGCCTTACTGCCAAATCAGGCTGAGGCCTAGTTTGTTAAATCAGCTGAAGGAAGCCTTTTTTCAAAGTGCACTCTCTGGCACCTTTGAGGTTTTGGATGTTGGAATGTTGGCCATGCTGAGTCAGTTATACAAATTTTCCCTCAGTGGCAACCAATCTCCTCTGTCTGGTGCCTTAGAGGGTTGGAGTTCTGAGGCTGGCCAGTCAGAGCCATTTATGCAAATAACCCCGGAGTGGCAGCCAATCGAAACGCTGGCACATATTCGCTCGGTCGCTCGGCCCACCGCCCGCAAACACTGACTTTTTTATATGTAATAGACTAGCTGACCTGGCCACGCTTCGCTGTGGCTTTTGTGTGTGTGGTGTGGTGCCTGCTGTGTCCTCCTCCTCCTTCTCCTCCGATAGGGACCTTCGGCATCACTGGGCCGAAGGGGACCTTCGCCACCGGGAAGGCGGGGCCGTGAGCGCCCCCTCCGCTGCCTCCTCCTCCGCCTCCCAGCTGTTTCTGGACCCGGGCGCGAGTCTCTTTCCCTCTCTCCGCCTCCTGCCCCCCCCCGCCTCCTGCCGCCCCTCCCGCCAGGCTTCGAACCGGGCGGCGGGGGGAGGAGCGGGAGGAGGTGGGAGGGGCTAGGGAGGGGACATCCCTCCCCCCTCCCTAGCCCCTCCACCTCCTCCCGCTCCTCCCGCCGCCCGGTTCCGAGGCCTGGCGGGAGGGCGGCAGGAGGGGGAGGGGAGGGGCTAGGAGGGATGTCCCGCTCCTGCCCCGCCCCTCCCGCCAGGCCTCGGAACCGGGCGGCGGGGAGGAGCGCGGGAGGAGGTGGGGGGCTAGGGGGGGAGGGATGTCTCCGCCTCCTGCCCCCCCCCCCCGCCAGGCCTCGGAACCGGGCGGGGCGGGGAGGAGCGGGAGGGAGGTGGGAGGGGGCTAGGGAGGGGCGTGTCCCGCCTCCTGCCCAGTTGTAAAAGGCTTTGGAACCGGCGGCGAGGGATGCGGCAGGTAAGGAGTCGGGGCGCGGGTGGGTGGGAGGGAGGAGGAGGAGGGCGGGGTGAAGGGGAGTCGGGGTGGGAGGGTTTTGGAGGAGGTGGAGGGGCGGGAGAGGAGGGAAAAGAGGTGCCCGGGAAAAGCTTCCCTCCTGCCTCCTCAGGGATCGGGGAGAGAACCGGGGTCCCGATCCTGGCGGAGGTGGGAGGGAAGCTGCCGGGACGGCTGCGGCGGGGGGTGGGGTGCGGAAGGAGGTGGGAGGGCTGGGGAGGGCCGGTTTCCCCTCCTCCTTCCAGGTCCCCCCCGCCCGCCGCCTTCCTGAGGAGGCGGAGGAGGCGCTCTGGCTGCCATGTGCGAACGTTCTAAACGTTCGCGCTGGCAGCGAGTGGCCGGGTTGGCATTTTTTTGGGGATCGTTTTTGGGGTGCTGGGAGGTATGTAGGTCGGGTTTTGCTGTTGTCTGTAGCGAGTGTAATGGTCCAGTAGGCTGCCAAGTTTGGTGCCTCTGCGAGCCATAGTTTCTTTGTCTATATACGACATCCCACGACCACTCGGATTATATATATATAGATTATCTCTTATCTATTGGATTTTTGTATATGAGAGGGCTATGTGTTTGTAGCATTATGGCAGCATTTTTTTTAAAAAAAATGTTTGAAGTTTACTGGTTGTAAAAAAAAATGGGGGGAGCTACTTTGAGAAGGTTTTTGGAAACCCTCCCCATGTTTTTACCAGAAGAAAGAGCTGTCCGGGTAAGAGAATTTAATGGCGATAAATGGCAGGAAACAGCAGAAACACCGGAATGTGAAAGTAGCCAGAATGGATACCTTGTTCCCTTCCCAGCTGAACTGTTACAAAACATTACAAGAGTTGATGCATCTGCAGCAATCTATCTCTCACAAGCATAGGGAACATCCCCTCTCGACAACTAGCAAGTCTCTCTATTGTTCCATTATATGCAATGTCATAGTAAAATTGTGTCACTTATATAAAATGGTAAAACAAAGCTTACTTTCATTCATTCAAACCATGTGGGACTGGGCAATTTAGATGAGGAAAATGGGAGGGCAGAAGGCAAAGGGGTGAAAAGCAAGCTGCTAGTAGCAGTGCACCGAATAAAACTAGAATTCTTCCAACAACTTTTTAATTAAAACAATAAACATCTCAGCTCAGTTCCATGTCCTCCCACTTAACATGTAGTTCCATACTGTATTTTGGAAAATGCTAGAAAAAGGAAAACAGATAAACCCATTTGCATGGTAACAGCTCCCTCTTCTGGTAAAAAGCAATTATGTATTATCACCATCTA
The DNA here is from genome assembly GCA_030556195.1 of Anolis apletophallus. Taxonomy (NCBI): domain Eukaryota; kingdom Metazoa; phylum Chordata; class Lepidosauria; order Squamata; family Anolidae; genus Anolis; species Anolis apletophallus. The sequence continues at coordinate 136,301,670 of JARBWK010000005.1, forward strand.
AATAAGCACTTCTAAACTGTGAAATGTTAAAACACCTGTGTATGTATGTGTGTGTGTGTGTGTACACACACACACACACCATTGACATTCATGAAATAACTTTTCATTCTTACAAGATTTTAAGTGCTTTGTTCTTGACAGGGTCTCCATCTTCCTTTTTAAAACTGGATTATAAAGTGGTGCTATGCTCTTTTTCCAGTTTTGCTGTCATCTTTAATAAATTTGTAATCACATTTCCTGTTTTCTTCCTGAGATACTTAGATGTATTGCCCCCTTTGATGTGGTGTTTATATTTAAACCTGTTTTGATGTTTGTATATGTGTATATTTTAATTGTAAAACAGGCGGCCCGGGGTCCGCACACGGCCCTCCAGCCCCTTGGATCCGGCCCTCCTATCCTCCTGCAAGAAATCAGCTGTTTTTTTTTAAAAAAAAATTTTGAACAATTGTAGCGGCGGCACAGCTGTTCGCCATTACCTGTCCTGGCTCTTCAGCAGACAGGAAATGAGCCAGGACAGGAAATGACGCCGCAGAGCCAAAGGACTACAAGTCCTAGCTTCCCCTCCGTGGCGCCATTTCCTTTGAGACTAGAAGAGTACAGGAAGTACTCTTCTGCTGTGTCTTCGGGTCCTGCCTCTGTGTCTTCGCCTCTCTCGTGCTCCGGCTCTGGCTCTTGGATCCTCATTGGAAGAGAGAAGCCGGACCGGAGCAAGGCTATGTGGAGCTCCGTTTGGGCAGCGGTCGTTTGGGAAGGATACCGAACTAAGGTAGGCTGAAGCAGAGGGCTGTTTTGCTGGGGTGGGCTCCTTCCTTCGTTCCTTCCTTCCTTCAGTCCTTCCTTCCCTTCTTCCTTCCTTGCTTTTATTCTTGCTTTTATTTTATTTTATTTTATTTATTTATTTTATTTTTTTTTATTTTTTTTTATTTTATTTATTTCCTTTTATTCTTGCATTTAGTCCTCCCTCATTTCTTCCCTCTATCCATCTTCCTTCCTCTCTTCCTTTCTTTTATTCTTTTATTTTATTCTTATTTATTTTCACACTGCAGCCCCCCAGGTGATCAGTGACCCGAATTCCGGCCCTTGGGCCGGTAGAAGTTGGACAGCCCTGGGTTATACTAATGTGTGTGTTTTTAAGGAGGTAGGACATGAAACTCTGTAGGCAGACTAAACAACAAAGTCTCTTGCAGCCTCTTAAAGAGTAAAATAGTTTTCATGGTTGAGTGGGGATTTGGATCTTGATCTCCCAGAGCTTAATCTGACACTCAATCCATTATTATTATTATTGTGGTTGTTGTTGTTGTTACACTGCTTTATCTCCCCAAAGTGGACTCAAAGCAGCTTAACATAAAAGCATTAGTATAACCAATTAAAATATACAAATATACAAACATTAAAACGATGATCCAAGCCACGGTCATCTCGAGGCTCGATTACTGTAATGCGCTATACATTGGCCTACCTTTGTCGGTGATCCGGAAACTCAAACTGGTGCAGAACGCGGCAGCCCGCCTGCTGCTGGGAGCCACTAGAACATCCCATATAACACCTCTCCTGTGTGAGCTGCACTGGTTGCCAATTGAATTCCAGGTCTCCTTCAAAGTGTTAGTTTTGACTTTCAAGGCCTTACAGGGTTTGGGGCCAGTGTACTTGAGGGAGTGACTTACCCCATATGTGTCCAGAAGATCACTGCGTTCAGAGGGTCTTAACGTGCTGAAAACCTACAGGCTGTCCAGCACACGACAGAGGGCGTTCTCGGTGGCTGCCCCGGTTCTGTGGAACTCGCTGCCGGCCGAGATGCGGGCCCTGCAGGACCTGATGGCCTTCCGTAGGTCGTGCAAGACCTGGCTGTTCAGGCAAGCATTTGGCCTGACCGGTGCTTGAACTGCCAATCCCTCACCTAGCCATGCTGTCTTGTTCTGATTAGTGTGTTTTTATCCGATTTTATGTGTCTGTAATTGACCATGATTGTTTATGGTATTTTAGAGCAGGGGTGCCCACACTTTTTCATCATGCGAGCTACTATATGAACAATCAAGTTGAAAAGATCACCTGTTGTGCATGTGACCGTGCGCGCACACATGCGCGTGCATGCTCCTACTGCAGCCTTCCATCCGCGCGGGGATGAGAGGGACCCATGTGAGGCTGGAGTCTCCCCATAGCAGCCTCCCCCCTTCCTCCTCCCTTGAGGCTTCCTTACCTGGACAGGAGAAGGAAGAGTGGAAGAGGTGCTTCCCCAAAGTGACAGATGCAGCGGGGGGGTGCCATTCCTTCCTTTCGAGGGTGTCACTCAGAAAGGACGCCCAAGTGGACGGCTGGCAGGAAGGAGGACCCCTCCCACTGGTGGCAGTCCATGCCCACGGGAGAGAGAGAGAGAGAGAGAGAGAGAGAGAGGGTGGCTCTTCCTAGCCGGCTCTGAAGAGCCACCCCCCCTCTCTCTCTCCCGTGGGCCCTCGCCGCCTTTCTTCTTCGAGGGCGAGGGAGGGCGAGGTGGAGAAAGGCGGCGAGGGCACAAGCAGCAACAGCAAGTGGAGTCTCCATCCTCGCAGCCCCCTCCTTCTTGGGTTCAGCCCTAGGAACACGGCAGAGCCCTTCCTCCTCACCCCCAACCAAGGAAAGAAAGCAGCCCCACACAGCTTGCTCGCCCAGGTCTTGGCTTGGAATGGGAGTCCCGAGGGCAGCAGCAGGGTTTGCGGCGGGGCTTGCTTGGCTTTGCCCCAATTTGCCCGGCCTCCTTCACCTCTTTCTCTCTCTCTCTCCCTCTCTGCTTCCAGCGCCCGCCTGCCTGCCTGCCAAAAGGATCCGAAAAAGTTCTCTGCATTTCTTTCTTCTCTCCTTGGCTCTCTCTCTCTCTCACACACACACGTTCCCTCCATCCCTCCCACAGCCTTGCATCCTATCCATGCGCATGCCTTCGTCTTGCTCCCCCCCCCCCAGCAGCAACCAACACCGTGCGTGGCAAGACGAGCGCCAGGGCCTGCCCACTAAAGCCTCATTTTGGCAAAAGAAGCCCCGCGAAGGCGGCTGCGGGAGCGCACGTGTGCGCGCATGGCAGGAGTGCGTCATCCAGCTGGTGAGGCCCAAAGATCACCTGGAAGAGGGCCAAAGATCACCTAGGTGCTCCCGATCACCATAATGAGCACCCCTGTTTTAGAGTGTTTTTAGGATGTTTTATCTTGATGTGTTTTATATGCCTGGAAATCGCCCTGAGCCTCGGGAAGGGCAGTTTAGCAAATTGAAATAATAAATAAATAAATAAATAAGAGATTCATTGTAGTATAAATAAAATCTAGCATATGAAAGAAGTCTCAGAATAAGTGCATTAATCTTACAGCCTTGCTATAATTTTTGCTGCAATATGGCTACCTCTCAGGAAGTTCTCAAGTGATAGTTAAAATCTAGTCTCGAGATTCTTTCTTCCTTATTTATTTAGAGAAGTTCTACCTCACTTCTCTCCTCAACCACAAAGGCACTCAAAGAGGCTTTTAAAAATGTTTATTTGTCCTCAGGGTTACAATGTATTAAGATCAATAATGATTACATAAATATTACATAAGACATGATGCTACTGTGTCTTGCTGGCTTGCCTCCCTCCCACTCAAAGGCCAGCAGAATGATAGTTGAACATTATTGGAGAAGCTATATCCATCGACAGACAGTTTGATGTGCTCATAGAACTTTAAATGTCATGACAGAAGGGTAAGCCCTCCATTTTGGGACTACAAAAGGTAACACCTGCCTATAACCTCCTTGAAATGCTTGGCTTTTTGCCATGTTGTCTGTGAATTATGGGGATTGCAATTCCAAACCCTATTGGTTAGCCCTGCACAAGGAGAAGTCCTCTAATATAGGCAGAAATCCTGTGAAAAGGACACTGGAACAATTCACCAATGAACCAATTCCTCTCGCAAAGGTCGGAGGTTGTTGTGATGCTGGCATCTTAGGTTTTAAACCCTTTAACAGCAGTGAGGCCCCAGTATCTTTGCAAAACAGACAGTTTTGCAAGAGATGGAGACACTCTTCATATGGAGCAGATCACAAAATGCTCCAGTTCCCTTGAGGTATTTCAAACCCCTGTCGCAGATATAGACAGGACTCAGTCAACAGCACCTGGCTGCAACAAATTCAGACCACGATTCAAGGGCACACGAGTCCCTCTTGTCCTCAGGAGGGTGATAGCCAAGGGACGAATACATCCATATCTCCTGCTCACTCTGTGGGAAGGACCAGAAAACTTCTGCACAGGCTTTGGGGCATGGGAAAAACCCTCCTCCACCTGCTTGAAGGCAGGCCCAGATCAGGTCCTTTTGGCGCCCTAGGCCAAAGGCTCTGCCTTCGCCCCGCCCCCGGCTCCGCCCCTGCCTCCTCGCCGGCGCGAGGAGGAAGGAAAGCCCCACCCCCGGAGCCGATACGGGGCCTCCCCACGGCTCCTCCCTCCCTCCTAAAGCCACCGTGCTGGCCTGAGAAGCGGCCGAAATCGCGGCTTTAGGAGGGAGGGAGGAGCCGTTGGGGAGGCCCCGCATCGGCTCTGGGGGTGAAGCTTTCCTTCCTCCTCCTCGCGCCGGTGAGGAGGTGGGGGCAGAGCTGGGGGCGGGGCAGAGCCGAGGGTGAGGGCAGAGCTGAGGGGAGCAGAGTAAAGGAGGGGGCGGCCATGGCTGGCGCTTACGCCGCCGTGCGCATGCGCCCGCTTTTTTAAAAAATTGATTTTTTTTAATTTGGGGGGGTCCAGACCTGCTGCCCCCCAAAAAGTGCCGCCCTAGGCCATGGGTAATCCAGGCCTGCTTGAAGGTCCACATCTCAGCCACTCACTGAATAATCAGTTCCAACAATGTCTCCACCACAGCAGCGGAGGTGGTGGAGAATATGACGAGGATGTGGAGGAGGCGGCAGAGGTGCCAGGTCAGCCTGCACTCCATATAGACACACCCATGGGGGCCCCCCGGTAGTACAGTGAGTTAAACCCCTATGCCGCTGGACTGAAGACCGACAGGTTGCAGGTTCGAATCCAGGGAGAGCGCGCATGAGCTCCCTCTATCAGCTCCAGCTCTTCATGCAGGGGCATGGGAGAAGCCTCCCATAGGATGGTAAAACATCAAAAACAACCGGGCATTCCCTGGGCAACATCCTTGCAGACAGCCAATTCTCTTACACCAGAAGCGACTTGCAGTTTCTTAAGCTGCTGCTGACACAACAACAACAACAAAACTCCCATGGGGGGACTGAGTGGGAACTCTACACGTTTATTTTCAGGGTGACCTTCTACACAGATGTTATTTATTCCCAAACACACATTTCTCATAGTGCCCTAACATGATGTGCATTTCTGTCAATGTATGGGCAAAGCAAAGAAGGGAGGAACAAGGAGTTCTGCCATTATGCTAGCCAGCAGATCAGGTGGATTTTGGAGTCATATCTAGCTGAGCTAAACCACAGATGCCAGTTGAGTGGGGTCATATTCTATATGCATGTTGAGATACTGTGCATTTGAAATATAGATCTTTTGTAGTCATCATCCCCAACTAATGTAATGAACCATAATAAAAGATGAGCATATCAAGCTCAAATTATGTTGCACAATAATCTTTAGCTTTTTTTGTTATTGAATTACGAACATGATAATGTAGATTTTTCACCTTAAATGCAACACAGAGTAAGGAAAATAATACTTCTTCCCCACCTCAGTGAAAATGAAAAATAATCCTCCTATGTGGCTATGGATTTTAGGGAGAAAAACTCTCTCTGTGTATGAAACCTTATTCCGCATTTTGTGCAGTTTACAAATCTCTGGAAGATTCCGCCAGAGCTTTCCCTGCATGAACGAAGAGAGAAAAGAGAAAACTGCTCAGCAGTCTGCTATGAAGTCTTTGCAGAACACTTTGCACGTAAAATCACTCAATCGGCTGCAATTTGGATGTTGTGGCTGATACAGTTCCAGTGCATGCAATATTGATACTGGCTTGTCCTGTATTATTGGATCTATTTCATTTTATGCAGCCTGAGGATGTAGTCAGGATCCTTGGAGAAGTGAGAGCAACTGCACATATACTGGATCTTTGTCCATCCTGATTATTAAAGCAGATAGAGGAAACCTTGCTGACTGGCTAAATAAAAGGATAAACGCCTCTGTACCAAAGCAGGGTTCCAACGTGCCTGAAGTAAGCTGGGATTAGACCTTTCCTTTTTTAAAAAAAACTTTCCATGAATCCCATTTCATTAAACAATTATTGATTTACCTCCAATATCCCTTTCGGGGGGGAATGCTAGAGTGTGTTGTGGCCTCTCAACCCCAGGCCTTCCTAAATGCAAGATATTATCTAGATCAGTGTTTCCCAATTGGTGTGCCGTGGCACACTAGTGTACTGTGAGAGATCATCAGGTGTGCCGTGGGAAATTACAGTGGAGAGAGAGAGAGAGAGAGCGCGCCTAGCAGGAAACTTCAGGCAGCGGAAATGAGGCTTTCCTGGCTGAAGCAGCAATGCCAGCCTGCCTGGCTGCAGTCAGGGAGAGCCCTCAACATCCAGAACTTTCTTCCCTCCCTCCCTCCCTCCTCTCTCTCTCCTTCCCTTCCTTCCTTCCCTCCTCTCTCTGCGCCAAGGGCTACCTGGCCGGGCTGCAGCTCCTCCCTGCTTCCTGTCTCCTGGCGCTCTTCTGCCCCTCCTCCGGCAGCAAGGAGGAGGAGGGGAGGAGTAGTCCACGGGAGCTGCCCCCATCCGACCCCGCTCCCGGAGGCTCGAGGCGAGGCTTTCTGCCCTCTAGCCCCTCTGCGCCGGGGAAAGGGAGCAACCCCTCATCTCCTGGCCTCTCCTGGCTGGGCTCCGGGTTCGCTGCAGAGCAGAGCAGAGTAGCAGCCAGGATGCGCAGCTCCACAGCTCAGCTTGGTTCCTTCCCGATCTGGCCCAAAGGCAACAGCAGGGAAGTCGAAGGGACGTGGGGGGCACTCCTGGGGGAGGCTGAACCCCTTTAGGAAGGAGAGCTGGGAGGCAACGGCTGCGAGTCTCCGCCGCAGTTTGTTCCGAGGCTCGGGGCCACCCCGTGTGCTCAATTCCTATTCATCCTGCTCAGCCGAGCCCGCGTGCTCTTCGGCCACTCAGCGCAGCCCTCCCCCATGGGATGGTGACGGGCCTCCTGCACGTGGGCCTCCCGGGGGTGGAGGGGGTTTGGCGGAAGCAGCGGCGTCACAAGTGGGGAGGGTGACAGTTGGTAAAATGACAGTTAGTGTCATTTTGTGTCATTTTGGTTGGTGGTGTGCCCCAGGATTTTGTAAATGTAAAAAATGTGCCGCGGCTCAAAAAAGGGTTGAAAAACACTGATTTAGATCCCTTTTATTCTGACTCTAGACACAGAAAAAAAAGCTGTGCTGGATGGAATAACACTCTCCCTGAAATATTAGGGTGCTTCCAGACAGGCCCCAAAATGCGAGACCTGTTGGACTTTTACTGGAGGTAAAATAGAATTCATTTGTGACAAAGCAGGCACAGTGTTCCCTCACTTATCGTGGGGATTCAGTTCCAGGACCATGCACAATAAGTGAAAATCTGTGAAGTAGGGATGCTATATTAATTTTAATATTTATACATTATATTATATATTTTATATATTATTTTCTTACCCGCGTTTCCTTACCCACCTCCCGGCCCATCCCAAGGGCGCCTGCCTGCCTTCTTGGCCTCTGCAGACCCCAGCAGAGCACCTGGAGCCATGCAGGTAGCAGCAGGCCTGGGAGGCAGGCCTTTCCCAACATGCATCAGGTCATCGCACTTCCGAGGGCTGTGGAGGCCACGGAGGCAGGCCTTCCCCACCATGCCTCAGGCCACCGCACTTCCGGGGTCTGTGGAGGCCAGGGAGGCAGGCCTTCCCCGCTGCTCCTCAGGCTGCCACACTTCCGGGGTCCCAAACCTCCACTGGACATAAATATTTTATATTTTATATTAATATTTTCAAAAACCCATGAAACAGCGAGTCTAAGTAAAGTGAACCGCGAAGTAGCGGGAGAACAATGTAAACCCTGCTTTGTCCTGAATTAATTAAATACCCTAAAAGGCCCAGGTCTAATAAGGTATGGGGCCTGTGGCGCCTGGCTCCCTTGTAGTCCCAGGGATCCGTCCCCAGAGCCCTCTTGGGTTTCCAAGTGAAACATTAGGAGACAATCCTGCTGGAACATGGCCATTCATCCCGAAAAGCTCACAGCAACATAGTACACCAGCTGTGTTTGTTTCTTGAGAAGTAAACAAACAGAGCTAAAGCATTCAATCACATAGATAAACCATAGATACCATATGTATTGTGTACCATACACATTAACACTTAGCTCTAATCAATGTACAAGCAATTGCTAAAGATAGCAAGCAAGAAATAATATACAGCCGCAAATAGCTGGAAATACAATAACAAGCCGCAAGCAGCTGTGTCGGGGAGTGATTCTCCACTCGCGTACTCATGTGTAGAAGTCCCTTACAGTGAAGCAAAACAGAACGGACGAAAACAAAGTTCAAAGGATGTAAAACTGCCAGGAGGTAGTGGTGATATAAGCCAGTTCCAGCTCAAATTAAAGTCCAAATGGAGTCCGTCTGTGGGCTTTTGGTGGGTCTACGATTCTGGGTGTCCAGGCGCGAAAAATCGTTTCGCCAATGCGAAGGCTTCTTCTGGACCCGGGACCATGCGATTTGGGTAAATTACCCTTAATCATGCTAAGAATTAATCATAATATGCATTAGCAAATAATACATCAAGCTCAAATTAGGATGCATACCCGAAAGGCAGAAATACATACCATAACTCATATAATCAAAGACATATATGTCTAGGCATCAAGCCTGATGGTCAAATCACGGACAACCTTGAAGGAAACTACATCTTATTTATACAATTATCCAAAGGGGAACATCAGGATGGGAAACACATGGGAAACATCTAGAGTAGTAATTGGTTGATTGGTAGTTGGAAATTTAACCCTTGTGGGGACTCAGTTTCTAAACGTAAGACCCAGTCTCTTTCAAGCTGTAGCAGCCTCTTTTTGTATCCATGTGGGGCTGGGAGATACGCGGTCAAGTACAGTGACAGTAAAATCCCGGTAATCATGCTGTGCATCAAGGAAATGGGTATACAATGGGGATGTGTCATTTTTGTTTTAAGCGAACGGTGTTCGCAGACCCTTTTTATGCATTCTCTCGAAGTTTCACCTATATAGAGGTGGCCACACCCACAAAGTTACACAGTAGATGGCATTTCTACTGGCACATGTGGACCATGTTCGGAGTTTGTAGCGTTTGTGATTGTAAGGGCTAACAATGTATTCCTGGGAATTGATGTGCTGACAAATAGAACAATGGCCACAACGGTTGGTTCTAAATGATAATTCTGTAGAAGAGGTCCTTAGTTGATGATCAGATTTGATAAGTAAATTTTTAATATTGCCAGTCCTCTTGAATGCTGCCATTGGTGGATCTTCCAAACCCAGTATTCCTTTGACAAGAGGCCAAAAACGTGTGACCACTGAAACGATCTTATTAGCATTGGGCATGAATGTGAGAGGCCAGATAATCCGTTTCATGGGGGGTCGTTCCTTCTTTTGAATAATTCATTCCTGGGACTTCTGCAGCCCGATGGAGTGCATTGTTTAGGACCTCTGTAGGATAGCCTCGCTTGGTAAGATTATTGACTAATCTAGTTGCATCATGCCAGTAGTCCTCAGGCTCAGATGAGTTCCGCTTGAGATGCAACAGTTGCGCATAAGGCAAATTGTTTTTCAGGGCCCAAGTGTGGTGCGAGTTATAGTGGAGGAGTGCATTCCTACTTGTGGGTTTAGTGTAATTTTTTACCTTCAACTTTCCATCTGCTTTACAGACACACACATCCAGAAATTGCATTTTCTCAAAATCATGCTGAAATGTGAACTGGATATTTGGGTGCCAAGAATTGAAATAGTCACATAACTCTTGTAAATAGCTGCCATCATCCAAAATAATAAATAAATCATCAATATATCTATATATCCGTTTGATATGTGCCAAAACTGGACTATTTCTTGAGAAGTCAGATCTATCAGTCAGTAGGGCTGCCTTTGAAACTTTAGCAGTTTCAAAAATAATGTGGTTAGACTGCTGCTGGGACTGCTTGTAATTAACTTGCTGACAGCTTCACTGGCTCCCAGTCCATTTTTGGGCACAATTCAAAGTGCTGGTTTTCACTTATAAAACCCTATACAGTTTAGATCCAGACTATTTGAAAGCCTGTATCTCTCCATACAAGCCTGTGCAAGATTTTTACAATCTTCACGGAGTGGGCTTTGTCTTTTTTTATATACATACTAGCTTGGGGACCCGGCCCTGCCTGGGTTATTTGTGAAGCGCAGCAGGATGTAGAGTGGGTCATGGGGGCTCTGTGTGCCAAGTTTGGTCTTGATCCATCATTATTGGGAGTTGCAGTGGTATCATGAAATTACTGAAGGTAGTGCAAGTCCCATCATCTCTGCCCCCCCCCCCCCAAAGTGTAGTAGGATGTAGATTGGGTCATGGGGGCTCTGTGTGCTAAGTTTGGTCCGTATTGGTGAATGGATGAGGGATGCATTCTTTTTCGGAAGTGAGTGAAGGTACTTCAAGTCCCATCATCCGTGGTCCGTCTCACAGTAAACTGCACCAGGCTGTAGAGTGGGTCATGAGGGCTCTGTGTGCCAGATTTGGTGTTGATCAGTCATTGGATTAGGTTTGTAGCAGGATTGGGAAGTGAGGGAAGGTACTGCAAGTCCCATCATCCATGTTCTGTCCCCCTCCAAACTTCAGTAGGATGTAGAGTGGGTCACTGGGGCTCTGTGTGCCAAGTGTGGACTTTCTCAGTGTTTTTTTGGGGCCACAGTGGTCTGTGGGAACAAAGGGGGTGTGAAAATACTACAAATTCCATCATCCATTGTCAGTCCTCCCCAAACCTCACCAGGACGTGAAGGCAGTCATGGGGGTTATGTGTGCCAAGTTTGGTCTCAATCGGTAATTGGATGAGGGTCGCAGCAGACTTGGGAAGTGAGTAGAGGTACTTCAAGTCCCATCATCCATGGTCCACCCTCCTCCAAACTACACCAGAATGTAGAGTGGGTCATGAGGGCTCTGTGTGGCAAGTTTGGTGTTGATCAGTCATAGGATTAGGTTTGTAGCAGTCTTGGAAAGTGAGGGAAGGTACTGCAAGACCCATCATCCATGTTCTGTCCCCCTCCAAACTTCAGTAGGATGTGGACTGGGTCACTGGGGCTCTGTGTGCCAAGTGTGGTCTTTATCAGTGTTTGTTGGGGGCCACAGTGGTCTGTGGGAACAGAGGGGTGTAAAAGTACTACAAATCCCATCATCCGTTGTCAGTCCTCCCCCAAACCTCACCAGGACGTGAAGGCAGTCATGGGGGTTATGTGTGCCAAGTTTGGTCTCGATCAGTGATTGGATGAGGGCTGCAGCGGACTTGGGAAGTGAGTAGAGGTACTTCAAGTCCCATCATCCATGGTCCACGGGGGACATGACCCACGGATTATGGGATTTGTAGTACTTTCCAACACTTCAAGTCCCATCATCCATGGTCCACCCTCCTCTGAACTGCACCAGGACGTAGAGTGGGTCATGGGGGCTGTGTGTGCTGAGTGTGGTCTGTATTGGTCCTTTTTGGTGGCCTCAGTGGTCTGTGGGAACCAAAGTGTTGGAAAGTACTACAAATCCCATAATCCGTGGGTCATGTTCCCCGACCCGCGCCAGGACGTAAAGGGGGTTAGGGGGGTTATGTGTACCAAGTTTGGTGCAGGTCCATCACCCGCGCTGGTCGCTGTGGCCTGTGAAAGTGGTTGCCACATATCCGCCCTGGCCTGTGAAAGTGGCTGCCACATATCCGCCCTGGCCTGTGAAAGTGGCTGCCACATATCCACCGTGGCCTGTGAAAGTGGCTGCCACATATCCGCCTGGCCTGTGAAAGTGGCTGCCACATATCCACCCTGGCCTGTGAAAGTGGCTGCCACATATCCACCCTGGCCTGTGAAAGTGGCTGCCACATATCCACCCTGGCCTGTGAAAGTGGCTGCCACATATCCGCCCTGGCCTGTGAAAGTGGCTGCCACATATCCACCGTGGCCTGTGAAAGTGGCTGCCACATATCCGCCCTGGCCTGTGAAAGTGGCTGCCACATATCCACCCTGGCCTGTGAAAGTGGCTGCCACATATCCACCCTGGCCTGTGAAAGTGGCTGCCACATATCCCCCTGGCCTGTGAAAGTGGCTGCCACATATCCGCCTGGCCTGTGAAAGTGGCTGCCACATATCCACATATCCACCGTGGCCTGTGAAAGTGGCTGCCACATATCCGCCCTCGGCTGTGAAAGTGGCTGCCACATATCCACCCTCGCTGTGAAAGTGGCTGCCACATATCCACCCTGGCCTGTGAAAGTGGCTGCCACATATCCACCCTGTCCTGTGAAAGTGGCTGCCACATATCCACCCTGGCCTGTGAAAGTGGCTGCTTCCGCCCTTCTGCCCTCCCGCCCTCCGCATACACACATACAAACACTCCGTTTTATAAAGGTATACAGATATATAAAGCCATTCTCTGGGGCTCATAATGATGTGCTCTATCTAAAATGGAAATATTCAAAAGCCTTAACTGCTTGATGTAAATGTGTCCAGTTCACTCCATATAGTCAAAAACGCTGGCAAAAAAATCCCCTAAAATTGAGAGCTGATAGCCTTTTAATTATTGATCATCTGTAGTGCTCTTCTGACATTATGCACCAATTTTCTGTCTTCCATAAAGGAGGTCATACAATAAAAATTTGAAATGCCAGACTGAATATTTATTAAGGGGGGTAATCAATATTTTATTACACATTCAGCATGGGATTGATATGAAGGCTGCTCTTAAGACTGATAGTAGGTTCGTGAGGATTTCTTTCCATAGGGTTAGAAATCATGTAGAAGCATTATCTATATGAAGCTCCCTTCCTATATGTGTGAATGCCAGGGAAGGGACTACTTAGCACATACAATGCTTAGGGTGGGGTTGCATCATGCGGTCCCATTTCCTGTTCCTGCCTGACTATGTGAGAACTACAGCACCTAATAAAGCTTCTTGTGGTTGTTGCAACAGATAAAGCCACAAAAAAGAGTGCAGATAAATACAAGAGGAAACAAAGAGGAACGTGTCTCCTTCCTTTTTATATGTCTCATGTTATTGTGAACTCACCATTAATCAATATTTGTGCCTTTTGTGTATTATGTGTTGCTTTTATCCATTTAATAATATTATCACTAAAACCCATCTCTTCTAATATTTAAATGCAAAACATTCAGATTATCAAAAGCCTTTTCTTCATCAAAACAATGTGCTTACTTCTCGTTATGCCATTCGGAATATTCTAAAATATCTAGGGTGTTTCTCATGTTCTCTCTCGGTTGTCTTTTTGATAGACTCAAAACAAAACATTGATCTCTGTGAATAAAGTTCTGTAAGATTATTTCCAATCTTTCAACCAAAATCATTTAAAGAATTTTATAAGCGTCATTTAGCACTGAAATAAGCCTATAATTCTTTGTCACTGTCATATCCTGACCTTCCTTCAGAAGTAATACAATAGTCACCTCCATTTATGTCTCAGGGATCAATCTATTCCAAAGAATGGAATTCAGTGTCTGCTACAAAAGTACTAAATGCACACAATCAAGGATATTACAAAGAACATCTATAAAATGATGCATCAATGGTACAGGACCCCTCCCAAAATGTTTTGAATGTATAAAGAAAATTCACTGGTGACATTTTTAAAAGAATAGAAACCCTTGATCATGTTTTTGCAGAGAAAAGAGAACTATACAATAATTATTGTTTTGATAATTAGTAAGTTTGAATTGGTGGTAGAAATTTTTGAGTACTTCTTCTATTTGAGGAAATTTGATTTTATATATTGAGACTTAGAATTATCATAACAACTGTTGAAAGACTGCAATTTTTATATGTCTTTGTGGGGTTTTTTTCCTTTTTTATCATTCACCTTTTTCTTATGCATTCATTTAGTTTTAATAAGATAGATAAATAAGGTAAAGGTAACGGTTTCCCCTTGACATTAACTCTAGTCATGTCTGACTCTGGTGGATGGTGCTCATCTTTATTTCTAAGCTGAAGAGCCAGCGTTGTCCATAGATGCCTTCAAGGTCGTGTGGCCAGCATGACTGTATGGAGCACCGTTACCTTCTCACCGAAGCGGTACCTATTGATCTAATCACATTTGCTTGTTTTCAACTGCTAGATTGGCAGAAGCTGGGGCTAACAGCAGGAGCTCACCCGCTTCCCAGATTCAAACCACCAACCTTTCTGTCAGCAACTTCAGCAGCTCAGCAGTTTAATCTACTGTACCATCAGGGGCTTCAGATAAATAGATAGCCAAAAAATTCCTTTAAAAAATAATAATAATAATTTTCTTAGTCTTTCTTTTAAAAAATCCCTGATTCGTGGGAACATGAAAGGCACTGCAAACAAATTCAACCAGAGAAGTCAGCCATAGCAGGGCACCTGATGAACCTACCTTAACCTACCTGGACACAGCATATTATTTGAGAACACAGAAATATTGGACCACTCTAACAACTACTATGTCAGACTACACAGAGCAGCCATTGAAATCCACAAGCATGTGGAGAATTTCAACAGAAGGGAGGAAACCATGAAAATGAACAAAATCTGGCTACCAGTATTTAAAAAAATTAGGACAGTAAATAAAGAGCAACACTCAAAAAATAGGGGAATTCCAGGCAAGAATCAATCAGGGCCAGCTAACACTCCCAAACAAAGGATTCCCCCAGGTAGAAACTAGCAGGCTTTGAAGCTGCAAGGCCATTAAATGCTAATCAAGGTGGTCAATTGCAACTTTCACACTTGCCTCAAGCAGACAAGAGTTCTTTCTACAGATATATAAACCTCACTTGGCTAGTTTCTGACAGATCTCTCAACCTCTGAGGATGCCTGCCTTAAATGTGGGTGAAATGTCAGGAGAGAGTGCTTCGCGAACATGGACATACAGCCCGGAAAACTCACAGCAACCCTATTATTATTATTATTATTCTTACCCACTTCTTCTAATAGCTCAAGGCATGTTACAATGTAGTTAAAAACACATTATCATTGTAAAAATTCTATAAAATGCTCCCCAAGATCACCATGCAGATGGATGGACTTACTTACTTAAGATACGTAGCCACAGCCTTGAGTTTACAAGACCTGAATGAGGCTATTGATTATTCTGTTACTTGGGTTCTGTTCGTAGGTTCATAGGTTCATCACAGTTGAATTGCAGGCACACAACAACAACAACAACAACAACAACCAAACAATAAACAAACAACAAGAGAAAATCAAGGCCTAACCCTCATTAGAAGTCAAAATGATCAAGCTGAGTCTATTGTACAAGAGAAAATCAAGGCCTAACCCTCATTAGAAGTCAAAATGGCCAAACTGAGTCTATTGTACTTTGGTTGTAACTCATTAGAATTGACAATAATGCTTGGGAGTGGCAATAAGAAAAGACCACATTACAGGCCACCCTGAGGTTGGAGCTACAAGGCCATATAATCCATTTTCAGAATGCAGAGTAACTTCATTGAACTGGAATATATGTGTCCACACATATATTCCAGTTGAATTATATGGCCATGTAGATCCAGCCTGAGTTTTCAAGACTTGAGCAGGACTTTGAATGATAACAAAGAGAGTTCACGCCAATAAAATATTCCTGGGATAATTAGTTTTCTCGCCATCTGCAAGGGAGACAATCGTCAAATGTAAAGGAAGTCTAAGGCCGCTTCTACATAATCCAGATTAATAATGCAGATAATACACATTATCTGCTTTGAAGTGGATTATAAGAGTCTACACTGCCATATAATCCAGTTCAAAGCAGATAATATGGACTTTATATGGCAGTGTAGAAGGGGCCTAAAAGTTTGGGTGCCATTATTCCTTCTGTGACTCCAGTGTAGCACTAATAATATGTGAAAAATAAATAAGTACTACTTCCTAAAGGCCCCTAGAAAATTCAGACAAGCAGTTTGTGATATGATAGCATCCCTCCCTATTTCTGTCCTACCTCAGATTTCATGCCAGAAATCTGTGGTGTGGTGAACTTACTTGGCATTGCCCACTTTTTGGTACAGAGGTCAGTTTTTAAACTAGCACTCCTTCAATATAAATAATGAACCCCCAAGAGGTATATAAGACACTGTATGTCTACAGTTACTCTGAATTATTATTTCATTCAAGGGATATATCATATTTTCAAGACTTTCCAAATGAATTTCAGAGCTGATGTGGCAAAAAACGAATGTCCCATTTCTTCTGAATCTCAGCGCAAATGTACTTTAGCACTAGCTAAACCCTGAATCTTACCTCAGCATTAATGGAGCATCAATAGTTTGAGCTTTAATACCAGTAAGTATTGCCACTGCAGAAAGTCAATTTAGCATCCTTTGGAGGGTAAACTCTTGGGTGATGAAAAGAATAAATGAGATGTCTCCATTGTACGTGGGGAGCTCTGTAAAACACCTCAGTGGCCTGCAACAGAGGACTATATTGTTATAAAAGCTATATTCCCATATATTAATCACTATCCAACAGCTACACAGGACTGTTTTTATTTATGCTTAACATGCAATGTGATGCTGAAAAGCATGAAATAAGAATGTTGTTCATATTGCCAAGAAATATGGTTAAGAACTGAAAGTCTTAAGACAGAGATTACTAGGAATTCTATTGGCTCTACTTTTTGTTCCTTTATGTATAATTCACATAAAATGTATATTTTAAAAATTGAGTGTAATCATAATCTAATTTGGAGTGTTATTTTGTGTTATTTTGTTATTTCATCTATACGATTGTGGATGACATGATTTTAATAGTGATGGTTATACTGTTTATATGTTTTAAACATATAAACATTAACTCTCATTTTAAATTTTAACTTAAATGTATTTAATTGTCTGTTGTCTAAATGCATCAAATAGTTGTCATGTATTGTTGAATGCTTTCATGGCCGGAATCACTGGGTTGTTGGAGGTTTTCTGGACTATATGGCCATGCCCTAGAAAAACCTATAATAACCTGTTTGCCATATGTAAAGCTGCCTTGAGTCCCCTTCGGGGTAGAGAAAGGCGGGATATAAATAGAGTAAATAAATAAATACTATGTTTCTACCAAACTCAAAAGAGCTCAGAAGTTGACAGATGAGGATATGGCTTACCGTTTACTAATCTAGGTTTTGTGGACGGAATACTGTTTTAACTTAATTGAATGTTTATTAGGTATTTTAATTTTTAACTGTAACTATTTAATGTCATATGTTTTATGGTTTATATTGTATATCGTGGCAAATTGCTGCCTTTGTGGCCGCTCTGAGTCCCGCCCCGCCCCGTCCCGGGGGGGGGGGATGAGAAAGGCAACGCAAAAATAATTCAAATAAATAAATAAATAAGAATAAGTTTTTAATAAGCTGTGATGAAAACAGATAAGGACAGATGTAGATAAGAATCTACAATTTTAAAACACAACTAAACAATAATATATTGCTGTTGCTGTTGTGTGTCTTCAAGCTGCTTATAATATGTCACACCTCAAGGGCCTCAGGCATCACTTTTGCTTGAGCGCGGTTCCAGCCGAGGTAACCAGAATATAGTTTCCAAACCAGCTTGCCTTGCTCTGCAACCTTGCTTGGGCCTCCCGTGCCTTTCCCGTGAGAAGACTAGGGATGCAAGCATAACATAGGCCTTTCAAGGTTGTACCATCTTTACCTCCCTGATAATGGAAGTGGGCCGCGGGAGTAGAAAGCCTGACTCCCCGGCCCAGATGGCGCTCACTAACGAGCGCCACATTCCAAGAGGACTAAGTTCACAAAACATACTAGGGATCATCAATCTTTGCTTTTGACGTGCGACGCAACTAAGGAATACTATAACTGCCCTGTGGACCCTTTTACCAGTGTCTTGTACCAACAACGCATGTGGGAGAAGATCTTGAGGGTAAGGCCAGTCGGGCCTTCCACCAAGCCTCGCCAGCCAGCCTGCTTTAGGCTGACTTGTTCCAGTGTTGCCTTGTTCCAGTTCATCGTCGAGACCCAGTGATTGATCCTGAAAGACTCTTTTACCTTTTGAACTCTTGCATTTTAAACCATGTGTCCCAGACTCTTTTGCTTCAGCTGGGATTCCTAGAGACTTTGCATCTGGCTTGTGTTCCCGTTTTGCCGCTTGTGCTCCTTGTTGCTGCGGAGCACCCACGCCCTGCTGAATCCTGTTTGCTGCTAGTTGGGGGCACTATAAGGATTGCCCCTAACCTCTTTCCTATATTTACCTATTATCAATAAAACCCGTTGTACCTCAGCTGCTGTGTGGTTTATCCAGGGGGGTCAGGTTGCCAAGGCCTCAGAGGGCGATATGATATATGCCAGCCCTAAGTTTTTTATGATTTATGCCAACCCTAAAACAGCTGCTTTTTTGTTCTATAGAGTTTGATCAGAGTAGGGGTTGTATTTGTCTTTCTTTAAGGCCGAGAGAGCGTTGCCTCCTATGGTCACCCAACACCCAGTGAGTTTCCATGGCCAACCAACACTTAAACCATGCAGACTCTCAATGTTTGAGCACTATCAAAGTAAAAAGTAGTTTAGAATACATACATTAAATGGTATAGCACAACTGTTTCTTTTACCAGTCATTGTAAGGAGTTAATACATAACATGCTTGTCACCTGCCATTAGACCATGAAAAAAGGACAGAGACCGTTTGTGTTTGGTAGGATTTTTGTTCATGTTCTTTTGGTCCACCTAGACTTTAGTGAAATTGAGGACCCCGGTCAGAGGTGTCCTAGTTTATAGCCATCTTTGCATTTTGTTGGGGAATCTGAGCTGTTTGGCTCAAAAAATAACCATCAGTTAGGATAATTCTACAAAAATATAGCAGACTACCAGGGGTAAACTCCATAACCAGCAGGAACTTATGTGTGGTGAGAAGGGATAGCTTTCTATTCTTTATGCTGGCACAAGATTGCAGTGTTAGAATTTTGGGTTCAAAAAAATTTATTAAAGTAAAAAAATACATTTTGGATTTTTAAAAAAGGCCTTGGAACTAAATAACTTACTAAATCTCATTTTCTAAAGAAGGTAAAAGGTTAAAAAGTCAATGCAGCTACATTTTGCCTAAAGAGAGGCAAAATGCATCCTCACAGGGAGAAAGGAAAGTAGAAATAACATGGTGGAGACCGCATGGTCTACCCAGGGCAGTTTAAACTTAAAAGGAAGTTCCCTTGCAGAAATGCCATTACTATTTCATCAAAGGGGAAGGAGACAGTGTCTAGCAATGAAGACAAGAGAAAAAGCCCTTTTGGGAAACATGCATAGGAATGTGGGGGAAAGGAATCCCAGAGTCTAGCCCTGTCTCTAGTCCAGCTACTCATTGAGGGCTAGAAACTTGATGACACAAAGGCATGTGCAGTTCCAGGGATGAAACCCAACACATTTGCTCAATCTATGTTACTAATTATTTGATATATTCATGTCATGCTTTACAGTTAATATTAATTATAATTATATCATTGTTTTCACATTGCTAATGACACAAATTGGCGATATTGATAGTGTTCTCGTTATTTAGTCTTTTGTATAAACGTGTATCCAAGAACACAACATTCATAATGGCCCCCATTCTTGAAACAGCTTCAGGGTCTGTGCGTCTCCATTACCTCTAATAAAGCACATTGTGGCAGGTGGTGTCTCTCATGTCAGCAGGGCGGTATCATCCACTATGGATTTTAAAGGAACTATCCAAGGTGCTGAAACATGTTTTGGAGATAGGACTCTGTATCCAAAATAATCCCTTAAGGTTTAGAGACTAAATACTTGAATGATTCACAATCCCGATGGCATCAAAGCTGACAGTTACCATTGTTTCTAAGCAGAATGAGCAAACTCAACAGTGAAGTAAAAAGGTGTCACTTTTTATCTGAAACTGCCATTTTGGGAGTAAGGGAATTGATAAATTGCTGTGAGTTTTTCGGGCTGTATGGCCATGTTCCAGAAGCATTCTCTCCTGACGTTTCACCCACATCTATGTAATTTTAATAGGTGGATTTGCTATTGTGTTTTTAACTGTCTTATTGTGTTTCACGGTTTTTATGTATGTGAGTCGCCCTGAGCCTACGGGAAAGGGTGACTAAGAAGTCCAACTAATAAATAAATATGTCAGACATCCTCAGAATTTGTAAGGTCTGTTGGAAACTAGGCAAGTGGGGTTTATATATCTCACAGCAACCCAGTGATTCCAGCCACAAAAGCCTTTGACAACATAACATATGAATGTTTTCCTTGCAGTAAAAATTTGTAAGTGAAAAACAAGCATATCAGGGAAAATAGTAAGATCTATTAACATATTAAATTTTTATGGGTTGGAGATTTGTGATATCACTCAGTTAATTTTTCTTTAGTTCCCAGGTCTATGTACTGGCAGACCTACCCAGTCAGTTTTTAAACAGTGATTTAAGATGTGCGTTCTATTGTCATTGTATTTTAATATTTGTACTATGTATTTTAATATATGTAGTTTACAGTATTGTATTTTATCTGGGTGTTTTAACTGTGTTGTACCCCACTTCAAGCCATGAGGAGAGATGGATAACAAAAAATAATAATAATAATATTGGCCAACATACATTTTGCTGCCCCAAATGTTACACCTGTATTTGAGTATATTTGGCCTGCTAATTTAACAAATTTAACAAATTAGCACCATTTTCCCTCTATCAGCTCTCGTTTTTGAGATACAGAACATATGGCATCTAGCAGTAGCCATCTGCTTGCCATTATAGCCATATCTAAGAAACTAGAGCTGATGTTGTCTATCCAATGCAATTTTCTGAATCAGCACCCCAAATAATGTCAAAACAGGCCTAAAAACCAAGACACCAATAATGTTTTTGTTGGGGTGTTTTGTTGTCGTTATCACCATTATTATCATTATTATTTAGTTCAGCAATCTATAAGGCTGAAAAATCCAGTAGTTGGACACATAAATGATGTAATGTATTGTACTTTGATAAACGACTGCTTACAAGTCCCAAATTGAGTAGCAACCATCAATTGGAATCAATTGCTTATGGTTAAGTGAATACTGCTTTCAATTCTACTGGTTAGATGAGATTATTCTAGCTGAGACCAGCAAGTGGATTTAGTTCTATACGTAAGAACATCATTCAAATGTCTTTCTTCATTAGCTCTGCTTAGGCCCTTCATTCCATTTTATTTTAATTCTTGATATGTCTCCTCCCCCCCCCTGCAAATCCTGGCAAAACATCTTCTCCTTCCTTCTCTCAATCCATCCCCTGTCACTATTTTTAACTCACTTTCCATCTCTCTTGTTCTAGTCCTTTTTCCTCCTCTACAGCCACAACTCCTTCCTTCCCTCCCTCTGTCGCGCCCTAGACACTTGGAACCTCCCTTGATAAACCACAGAGTCCAACTGAGGTACAAAAGGTTTATTTAGAATAACTGGTTAAAGGAAAGAGGTTAGAAGTCAGTCTAAATGCCTTAAAGTGGCACCAGCAAAATAGCAGCAGTGTTCAATAAAAGCAGCAATTGATTATAGTCCCGTAGTACTCAGGATCCAAAGCAGAACAAAGTCTTTGTGCCCAAGCGGGCCAAATCCAAAGAGGGCAATAAGCAAGCTTGGTAGGCAAAGTTCTTAGCAGGAAGGCCTAGTGGCCTATTCAGGATTCCATGGTCTTGAAGATGCAAAGTTGGCTCGAGATGAAGAGGGATTCTGTGTCCCAGCAGTTATAGTCTTGCAAGGCTTTGATCTCTTCGACGTAGCTTACGTCGAGTGTCAGTTTCTCTAAAATGGATTATAGCTGTTGTTTAGGTAGTCTCAACAGTAAGGTATGTAAACCCAATTAGCCGGGGCAGCTGGGCAGGAAAGGAGTTGTACCATCTTCCTGAATCTCTCGCCTTACCTTATCAGCCCTCCCGAGCGGAACGGCCTTGACCACAGGCTGACTTAGCAACTCACTTTGCAGCTGGTTTGAAGAATCTGCAGAGACAGGCCAGACTGGCACTTTAACCCCAGTATGGCTGTACTTTGGTTCTATGGCAGCAGAGGCCTGAGAGGCTTGGGGCCTGACACCCTCCTTCACCTGTACCCATGTAATTCCTAGCCAAATGTTTCCTTCTTTCTTATTCTGTCTCTCTCTTTCAGCTTTCTCTTTCTCAGCTGTAGCTCTTCAGAAGAGGATTTGGAAGGGTGGGAAGGACAGTTTCCCATCACAGAAAGTTTGGCATGGGAAGAACTGTGTTTTGGCCCTGACGTTCTCAATTCCTGCCTAGCTGCTGAGAGACAAGGTCGAACCTTTGATTGCATTTCCGAGCCTTCTAAGTCACTAGCCTTTGGATTGTTTTGTCAAGCTGTTTTGGACATTGTTGCTTCAAGCCTTTGATTGCATTTATCCTTTTCAATTTACCTCTCCTTCTTCTTCCCACCCTTTTCTCTCCTTCTTTCTTCCCACCCTACGTTCCTGGCTAAACATCTTTTCTTTCTCCTTCTCTTTATTGTTATCTTCAGTTCTCCTTTGACTACACTGCAGCATCTATGAATATTCATCTTCTTCCTCATTTCCTTGTAGCTCCTTCTTCCTTTTTTTCTTCCCTCCAGCTAAATAGATCTTTTTCTCCCCCCTTTTTTTCTTTTCTCCCCACTCTTCCAGTTAGGGTTTTATTCTATTTTATTCTTATTTTCTTCATTACTCCCCATCCCTCCCTCCCTCCCTCTTGTCTTTCTTCCTCATCTCCAATTCTCTAGGCTACATGTGCTTCTCCGTCTTATGTCATTCCTCCTTTTCTCTCTCTCCTGCTATCTCTTCTTCTCCTTCTAGCTCCACTTCTCCTAGCCATGCTTATCATTCAATTTTTCTGCAATTCTCTCTCTCTCTCTCTCTCTCTCTCTCTCTCTCTCTCTCTGTGTGTATTCTTCATTTGCTCCCTCTACCAAAAAAATCATGACTAAAAATTATCTGGGCCCTAGGATCCTCAGGGGAGTTCCTTCACCTCACCACCATTGCAAGCACAGTTGAGAGGAACTTCCCACCTAAAGAAGCTAAAATACCCCCTCCCTATTGTTTTTCTAATGGCAAGTAAATATATTTTCATTTAGGCACACTATTAAAGAAGAAAGGTTTTAAGAATGAGACACAGGGTGCTTTGTAGTGTTTTACTTCTTTTCATAGTTGCTAAGTGTTTAGGTGATTTTAACTGACTTGCAGGTTTAATTCTGTTTTAATAATTCTATCCTATAGATTTTAATTGTATTGTTTTTTCTTAATATTGTCAATTACATTGGGTCTCAATCAAGAGATAAAAGTAAAATAAACATTATTGTTGTTGGCAGTGGTGGTGATTGTGATTTCTCAGCATTTTTGGGTCTTGTTACGCTCAAGGGGGCTTGCTTCTGAATAGCCATGCATAGGTAGGATTGTCCTTTTGGTTCTATATTGTTTTTTGGAACCATCCTCGCCATATCCCACACCCACTAATAATCTGGGGAGCTAATTCCACATCTTAACTGTAAAAAGAAGGCAGAAGGAAGAACATGGCCAGGTGTGGGCACTGGTTAATAAGAGAAAACTATTGAAAGCAGAGTTTTCACTTGAAAAGCTTTTCTTATTTTGACTATATCTACCATGGCTTATAATCAGTGCTTGCAAAAGTATTACATAAATAGAGTTAGGAAATTTCCCAACCCGCAAATTCCTGGGAAAAGCAGAACTTGAAAAACTTTATTTAGCTGAATTACAACTGCCATGTGTGGTTACTTGCAGTGCTTCAAAAACTGTAAACAGCTTCTTCAAAGGTTGTTGTTTTTTCTGCTCCGTGTAGAATTTATGGAAATTAATTCAAACCAGATTACTTAATAATAATAATAATAATAATAATAATAAACATCATCATCACTATCATTGTCTTTATTTGTAGATGACCCTATTTCCCCAAAGGGCAGTTTCCAACATGTATGGCGGCAAGCATTCAATGCCAAATGTTCCAAATATTCCATTGGTTTTCCTTCACCCTTTCCCTTCTGAATAGGCAATAGGGTTGCTCTCTGTTTCAGTAATTTCATGAAAACGTATAAAATATTTTTATTAAGCTGTTACCTGAATTTCATAGGCAAGAGTTCAGTTTTTGTTAATTGTTAAAAGTCCATGTTGTTTTTTTCAGGAGGAGAGAGAGAGACTGCAGATTCCAGGTTCAACTATTATGGCAACATGTGAGAGCATCTAGCTACATAAAATAGCCGTTAGGGTAAATTCAGAAGTTAGGAAACCTTTCTTGATTATTCTAATGTAATGCTACTTTCTGTATAACATTGGTAGCGTGCTTTTTGTAGCTGCCCTTTTCAAGTCAGCCTGAAGCTGCGTTAAATAGGCCCCCACGCTGTCCTCCTTTCGTAGGGACTTGAAGACGTGGCTCTTCAATCAAGCCTTTTGAGAATATTTTGCCACTACTTGTCCTACATAGTCGCTGCACATCCAGCACTTTATCCCGTGCCCTGTATCCATTACTGTAGCTGGCACTTATTTCATTCCAATGTTTACAGCCCGGCCATGGTGCCAGTAATTTACCGCCATGGTCGCAGCTTAATTGATCCTGAATTGATGTTTTTATATGTCCATGTGTTTTGTTTTGTTTTATATTGTGTTCACTTTTATGTTTGTTTTTAGGCACTTTGTGCCATCTGTAAGCCACCCCGAGGCCCTTTGGGGAGATGATGGCAAGAAATAAGAATATAGTTATTTAAAGTTATAGTATAGCTAGGACCTCAGACAAATGAAAAACTGAAGATCAACGCATCACCAGATCATTTCACACTATGGAAATCTTTTAAATATAGAACATAAATATTCTATCTCATCTGGCAACATACATCAATAGAGAATGTGCCCCAGCTCCATACAATTTACCCTGTATTTTTGGTGATTTTAAGTTAATAGCAGAAAAAAGCATAAATGTTGCACAGCAAAGTCTTACTTGGCAGATTGTGCCTTATTAGCATAGTTACTGAGGAAGTGGAGCGCAAAGCATGAAATATCAATATCTCACAGGAAGTGGTGCAATATAGCCCCCCTCTTCACTCCAAACGCTGACAGATGATTTAAAAAAATGTTCAAGATGCATCCGGAGAATCTTTTTTGGCTGATAGACCAAACCAGATAGGAAAAACATTTGCGTGAACTTAACTGCAGCTGGGAGATAGTTCCAGAAATTAAGCCCTGCCATCCCATAATTTTGTTCAGCAGAGCCATTAATATAAATGACTACCCAAATATCTTTAGTGTACCCTTCCTTGGACCTGGTGGAGCTTTTTCACTGAGGATTTTATTTTTAAGATTGCTTTGCTAATCTCCAATTATCCATATATGCATTGTTTGGGAGGTTGACTGTACAATGCCCGGAAATTTTAATAGCTGAAATATGATATAAATGTTTTAAATACATATACATAAAATAAGAACTATCACAGAGGAAGTCAGAACATTGACATTATAACTTTTTAAAACAGAATATAACAAAACTGCAGTGAAGGAATAATGAATAAGCCTGGTTGAGTAGGTCTTTTTCACTAGGTAGTTACAACTTAGAAAAGTGTGCACTGGACCTATGGGCTGTAGATCTGGGAGCTTTCTTTTTTCCATTTCATTGGTCAACACCAGTTTATAGGAAAATCTCTCTCATTTGACACAGCCCTTTATGCTTAGTTGCTATTTTATATTACTAAACCTTTTGATTTTAATTTGCACCTACCTGCATTGCATTTTATGTTTCTGTGCTGCAGTTTTGCAAAACTTTATTTTCCTCTTTGTGAATCCTATTTGAAAAAAAAACCAAATTATATGTTATCTAATATGAATTTTAATAAATAAAGTAAATCCAGTGGAGGTAACATGATCTACGTGCATCAGGGACAACCTTGGCTGAGTTTATTTTGTTCTCCTTGAATTTCCAGTTACACAAGAACAACAGG
Source organism: Anolis apletophallus (assembly GCA_030556195.1). NCBI lineage: Eukaryota > Metazoa > Chordata > Lepidosauria > Squamata > Anolidae > Anolis > Anolis apletophallus. The sequence goes on from JARBWK010000005.1 coordinate 136,327,714, forward strand.
TGAATTCTTCCTAATGCGTATGTGTTTGGTTTGTGAAATATTGTTTTGTTAAGACAGACAATCCATGCTTAGTCACAAGGAGACAGTTGGAGTACCGTGTGCCAAATGACCTCTTCTTGAACTGGGTGGATTCTATTGTGGTTACTAAACACCTTTGCAAGCTCTGAAGTTTGTGGTCTGTCGCTGTCTGTAGCATGCTGAAAATCATAAGTAGAATGATCTTAGAAGCTTTCTGTAAATGCATACACAAGCCAACTTTTAAAATCTTTCAGATTGAAGAGATTAGTTTTAAACTATAAAAAGAACAGTATAATTGTTTGGATTCTTTTGTTTTTTTAATGCATAGACTTGTCAGTATATTACAGTAAATTGAGTTTATACTTACATTTGTAAATAATGTTATGCAAGCTTAAAAACACTGTCCATATTTATTAACCTTACTATTGACTGACATGAACCATGTGGAACACTTAAAATGAACCTTGCCTTGCCTACATTGGTTGCCTAATCATTTTGGGGCTTAATTTAAAGTCCTAAACAGCTTAGGAGTGGTTATCTGAAACTGATTATACCCATAGGATTATAACCACATGCACTAAATACCTATGGATTCAGTGCAAATTACACAACAGGTGGTTAAAGTTCTTTTTTTCTCAAGGCTGAAAAGATATTCTGATTGAGACCGTTGTGCTTGGGTCAAAGCCTTAATCCTTTATTCACCTCCATATAATTTCTTTTGTGAAAATGACTTGGTAGGAAAGAGTTCAAAGTCCCATTTGATACTGCTGATACAAATCATCCTCCCACAGCTTTGACAAAACACAGAGCATCCACTTACAGACCTTCCATAATCTCCTTTAATTCGGTCCTTAGATAAGAACGGAGGCTCTGCTCTGTTACTCGTTGGTATCATAAACCAACAGGTGGTCACAAAAGAGAGAATCTTTTCAGTCAGGACATCTAGACTGTGGAATGTTATCCTTCAGAATGTCCAAAATCTGTTTGCTAGCAAACTTTTAAGAGCTGGCATTTCTCACTAGATTGTTATTAAGATGGATTTTGTATGTTTTTCTAAAGAGCCTTTGAATGGAGTATAGGAAAAGTTTGGAAGGCATAGTCCTGGTCCCATGGCCAAAGCAAGACAAATACTCTAATCCTCATTCAAATGACTATAAGTCCTGGACTGTTTTATTCATTGGTTGATGTTTCCAATGCTTGAACTTCACAATTCAAGCTTTGGAGACATCCTTTCTCTTCTACTATAGGGGTTTCTTTTTGGTGGCTGGCTGGGAGAAGGTGTTCTTGCCTACCTCTCTACACTCCCTCTACTACCGGGATTCCTATAACAGCACATCTGGGCAATCATGCTGGATCATAGAATAGCAAGAGCGCTTAGAGAGCTGGTATTTTGTTTATGGTTTTATGCTGCCTCAGAATTTATGGCACTGAAAGGTAGAGGAGATTCTTTTGAAATAAATAATTCAATATTTGCAAGGTTGCTCAGTGGAATTTGTGAGGATAAAGGCTGTCTAGCATATGTTTTGCCTTCAAAGAGAATAATGCAGTGGCTATTGACCTGTGGTCTGCGGTCTTGGGGGGAGGAGGGGAGATGTCCTCACAGGGGATCTGCAAAGACTTAAAGAATTGTCATGAGCTTTTACAGCTAAAATACAATATAAAGGAGGGAGGGACAGAGGAAAAGAGGGAAGATGGATAGTGTTGCACTCCAGAGCTGGAAAAAGACCTCTGACTTAAACACACCACACAATGAGAATAAATCCAAATCTTATTTATTAGAGCAAGTAAAAGTTCCAGTTAAAATAGTTGATTTAGAAAAGTGAGAAAGTTCCAATAATATAAAGCTAATAAAAATACAAAATCATGAAGCAATGTCTACAAAGGATAAAAGCATTCCAAGGCATAATAAATCCACAACAAGAATCCACTGGTTGCAAGGCAGTCCAAGCAATGGCAGGCAATATCCACTAGACTAGAAATCCACAGAAACAAGACCCCTTGAAGAAACTAGAAATCCACAGGAACAAGAAACCTTGGCACATGAAGCTTGAATCTAAACATACCCTGATCTGAGAAATGCCCATGAAATCAAATCTTAAATACCGACATGAATTGGTTTCGCTTTCCCTCTGCAGCTTTTGATCTTAATTGCCAAATTCTCTCACTGTGGTGTAAACCTTGGGATATCTGCCGCCCCTGACTAAACTCCAGACATCTATTATTCTCCAACTCCTTATCTAGCTGCTCATTAACATTCCCAGGTGCCAGGTTGTTGTCCCAACCTAAATCTTGAGGGAGTGAACCATCACCCCTTTGCCTAACAGGAAAATTCTCATGAGAATCGACTTTTTGCAGCGATGCCTCGCTTTCAGGGTCAGTAGGGGAAACATCCAACAAATCACTTTCATTTTGCACATCAGCAACAGCATCATTTTGCACATCAGAAACAGCATCATCCTGAAACACAATCAAAGGTTGATTCACAACAGATAGACAGAAGGACAGTCACATATCAATCTCAAAGAGCAGGAATCTTTTGCTAGTGATAGACATAATTTGTACAAAGTTTTGTTAAAATACCTCAAGCATTTCAGAGGTTATGAAAAAAACTGCTTGGTTGCAAAAATGTACCATGCACCTGCTACATCTGCACATGGTGAGAATATGCAAGTGAATAATGCTGAGTGGCTGAGAGAAAGCATGTATTTCTTGCTACCGCACATATAGCCAGAAGTCACCTTCAAAGTTGCACCAAACTTTAACATTGTCCACATTTTGGACCTAGATTCTTTGAATCTCAATTGATTCCCAGATTTCTGTAACTATACAAAGAGTGTTCTTGCAGAAATGCATGTATAAAAGAAAAACCGTTTTTGTGAGAATAATCAGATTTAATCAGTATAAGTGAGTGTTTGGACAAACCTCAGAGTAACTGGATCATGTTTCCTCTTTGACTTCTGTCAATAAAGGCATTTGAATATTTCCAGGTAAAGTAAATTTATGATTTCATCATGAGCCTCAGCATGCATCACTGGCTGAATTAAAAAAGTATAAGGACTTACATTAAACCATACCTTAGTGTTTAAATATTGTTGTTTTTATACTGTTGTTCTTATATATAAGAAAACAAAACAGACATATGTATGAACTTCTCTTGATCCTTCAGGGTGTTTCTATGATATGCTTGGGCTGAATGTTGACCTCCCACTTTCTACTTTCTGTGCAAGCTTCTCCTGAGGAAGTAATGAGAGTAAAGTTGGAAGCAGCTTGGTTTCCCTGCACTTTATTTATTTATTTATTTATTCGTATTTGTTCGCCGCCCCTCCCAATGGCTCGGGGCGGCTCACAGCATGTCCAAAACCACAATAAGAAAAACAACATATTCATAAACCACAGCAGAAAACACAGCTAAAAAGTTAAAATCACAATTAAAACAACAGATAAAAATCACAATAGGCCACTGAAATATTAATACGTTTATATTTGTTAAAATTGTTCGTCCTTTTCATTATTGTATAGTTTTAAGTGGAGGGTTTTTTGTACTACAAATAATATATATGCAGTGTGCATAGGAATTTATTCATGCTTTTTTCAAAGTATAATATGGCCCTCCAACAGTTTGAGGGACTGTGACCTGGCCCTCTGTTTAAAAAGTTTGAGGACCCCTGGCGTAGACTTTACTGAATGAAGCAAAACTTACTTCTGAAAAGACATCTGCTGTTTAATATCAGGGACACCAGTTCAGGCTTGAATAACATGTCAGTTTAGAACAGCCCTTAGTCCTCTGATTTCCAAATTGAAAACCCATGTTAAAAACAAAAACAACTCCTGTCTGCTCTTGGATTACATTTCTAGTGGCCAAAAGTGGCTCTTCAGGTATTACCACACTGCAACTTTCATAAAATCTTTGAACATTAGCTATGCTAACTAGAGCTTACTGGGTATTGTGGAACAATATAATCTGGAGGCCACAACTGGCCATCCCTGCTTCCCTGAAAGTACTGTCAGCCCACTGTATCTATGGAATCTGCATCCACGAAGTCAACCACTGATCTCCCAAAAATGCCAAAAACAAACCTTGATTTTGCCATTTTATATTAGGGACACCATTTTTCTACATCACCCGAAGCCTAGTTGAATGATATACCAAGCTGGCTTCCTGTTACTGATAGAAGAGTCTAATGCTGTTTTGCAGAGCCAGTGTTGAAGAAGAGAGGCTGCTGAGGCACAAATCAGGAGAACGAGAACAGTTGGAAAGAAAGAGGAAAGAAGGAAGGAAAGAGCATGAGAATGAATTAATGAGTGTGAATGGGAGCATCTGTAGGCATATTCACTTTTGACTCTTCATGTTGTCATGAAGCTTCCAGGTTTCTAAGATGAAAGGTGACCCACAGGCTCTCCATTCCTGATCTGGACATGGCAACCATCCTGTTTAGCTAATCTGCCTCTTGCTTCCTGTTTCCTCCTTTGACTCTTCATGACATTTAGCCCCTCCTGACCTAGAATTCCCTATCTTCTCTGCCATTTCCCTTCAAACTTCAATCTCAATTTCCTGTTTCTTTTTTCTCTGTTCATTCTCTACTAGCCACTGCCTAATTCAGTATTAAACAGTTCGCTTGTACCTTTCCTTGGGAAAGAGAGAATCACATGAGGCACAGACACTTGATACAGCAAGTAAATTTCCACTGTGTTGGCCGCTTTCCCAATATCACTGTGTACTTGTAAGTCCATACTCTTGCAAGAAAAATATGTGTGTCAGGTAAGTAAGATTCATTTTCTAACTAGACCCGCCTTTGGGCAATTTAGATCATAACTCAGCAGCATTTATATTGTCCCTTAGGACAATCATCAGGTGAAGTTAACCACTTCTACTCAGCCTCATCCCAAGTAGCTTCTCGCGATTCTGATGTTGTTATTGATATGCCATGCAAGGACATCTTAAACATTTTGGCAGATTAAGAACAAGGTGATCTAGTACTCAAGGACCCCGCGGCCAGCAAACAAGAACCTTCTTCACGTACCAGGCTTGAAAGAGGCCCACCTGGAGACCACGAGACGGAGATCGTTCTCCGATGTGGCCCCCCGCTCTTGGAACTCGATGCCACCGGACCAGATAGCCTCCCTCTACCTGCCCCAGTTCCTGACCGCTCTGAAGACCTGGCTATTTAGGAAAGCCCATGGTTAATGCAGAACCAGGAACTCAAATACCGAGCCTGGCCCCTGCATTTAACCACTGAATATTTTAATCTAGTTTTAAATACTCTATTTTAATTGTGGAATTTGTTGTGTGTAAGTCGCCCGGAGCACTAACGTGGAGGGCGACTCAGAAATAATAAAGTCAGTCAGTCAGTCAGTCAGTTCTGTTCACCCTGCCTCCTTGGACTTGCCACCTTCTAAAATGTGTTCCTATATCTACAAAGTCAAACTGTATTCCTGAACTATTTAGTGATCAGTGGACTTCTTTTACTTCTACCTCTTTCAAAAATGGACACCTTCTGCATTAAAAAAAAACATTTAACAACATCCATATAGCTGCTCTTAAACCTCCTCATATTAATCCTCCAGCATAGTCCAGAGGTTACGTTTGCCAAAGAAAATCTACAATCTAACTTATTTCATAAAACATTCCTGCAGTTTAGAGTGTAACAGTCCAGTGACCTTTAAACTATCAAGCTATCCTGGGCAAATAAAGATGTCTTGGTCCAGAAGGCCTTGTGTCACTATAACTTTGACAAAAAGAACTGTGAGAATGTCAGGGACTTTATCAGTGCATAGAGTGATTCCTTTTATTGACACAGATCACAGCCCTGCCAACTGTAACAAAAAGCTGAATTAGATAGTAATGTCCAGCACCTTGTCATAGATGAGTGATTTAAAAAATGCTGGCTACACTGGATAATACTGATATGTGAGCAATTTCCTGAAAATGTGGTTGTTGCAGACAGCTAAGTGAATACAAACAAGAATTAAGGAAAGGACCTATAGTAGTATGCATAATTTAGTAATCATATAGAATTATTCATGCAGCGTGAACCCATTACAAAGCCTGAAACGCCACAGCACCGATGTTTCAACTCCCGGAGAACCTGTCATGGCCAAAATTTTGGTCAACTGGGGATGTTGAATCCTTCCTAGGGCACATCTACACTGAACACTACGTCAGTTTGGAACTGGTTTAAGAGAAACTGGTTTCACTGTGTGATTAGATTGATATTCTGTTAAGAGCTTGGGTGTCGTCCTGGATTCACAGTTGACTATGGAGGCCGAGATCGCTAATGTTAGTAAGCAGGCCTTTTTCCATCTCCGGCAGGCGAGACAGCTGGCACCTTACCTTTCAGAGGAAGCCTTGGCTACAATCATCCATGCGACGGTTACATCTAGACTGGATTATTGTAACGCCTTGTATGTTGGCCTTCCCCTGTCAACTACTCGGAGGATCCACATTATTCAGAATTCGGCTGCCAGGCTACTTGCAAAGACACCTTTGAGATGCCACATAACTCCAACTCTGTTACATTTGCACTAGCTTCCAACAGAATTCCGGGCCCTGTTTAAGTTGTTGGTTCTGACCTTTAAGGCACTTTATGGTCAGGGGCCAGCATATCTCAGAGACCGCCTCTCCCCTCTTCACCGCCAGTGGTCGCCACGACTTCTCCAACTAAACTTACTGTATGTTCCAGGCCCCAGGGAGGTACATCTCAAGAGCACAAGACGTAGGGCCTTCTCCATCTCTGCCCCTGTCTTGTGGAACTCCTTGCCTCCCCACTTGAGGGCCATGCATGACTTGCGCCCCTTTGCTCAGGCACTCAAGACCTGGCTTTTTAGCAGAGCTTTTAATGTCTAATGCAGTCTATTTGGTATTGTGTATTTTTAATGCTATTGTTTTATGTAAATCGAGGGGAGCATTTTAATGGAGGGCGATTAACAAGTGAGAAACTGATGATGATGTTCCTGGAACAAGTTCAAAGCCAGAAAGGTGATTACATTAACCATGAAAGGTGAACTCAAACTAACCGCAGTACTCCAGAGGCTTAAGAGACAGGAAGAAACAAAAAAAAATTCCAGCAGTCCTTCCTCACATGCTTAGAATTTTTTTTAAAGCTTCAGCATTGGTGGATGTCTATAAAGCACTTTGCATTCTGCATAGCAGAATTTTGCTTTGCGATGTGGTTTAGATTTTGCTGTGCAATGTGGTTTCGATTTAGGGTTCACAGAAGTGCATTAAGGGACTTAACTCAGACTTTCCTGCAACTTTGTGTAATGCTCTTTAAACCCTTCATGCTGTTTTCTAACCACCACAAATTGGAGTCGGCTTCAAGCTGTATTCGGTGGTCAGTGTCGATGTGCCCCTAGTCACCAGTGAGTCTTGATTCGGAGCATATTTTGAGAGACTTCTCCAAAACAGAAATGTTCAAGACACCTGATGTGGGAATGCTGAACAGTTTTCTTTTGTTATTTTTTAGATCCTGACATGTTTTAAATTCAGTGCTGTCTTTAATTATGAGAGATTATTTTAAAGTGGTTTTTAACAACATGATCTGTCGTAGTTGTATTTTGCCTTAATCCATGCTGCAAGGCACTTTGGGTCCACACTTTTCTGAGTTTAACCAGTTTTGGAGATAGATCCAGTGGAGTCTTGGGAGAGGGCCATCTTGGTGACATTCTCAGTTTATGGAGCTTCAATTCAAAGGAGATTAGGTGAGCTCCCTAGGCCAGTGTTTTTTAACCTTTTTTGAGCCGCGGTACATTTTTTACATTTACAAAATTCTGAGGCACACCACCAACCAAAATGACACTCTAACACAGTCATACATATAGTTAATATATTTTAAATGTATTTATACACTCAGTGTGAAACCTGGGCCTGTTTCGATGAACACAACATAGATATCCTGGCAGGAATGGCAGAAAGACACAAACTTCCCACACAGAACTCCCATAACCAAGAGAAAATACTATAGGAGTTTTGTGGGCATTGACCTTGAGTTTTGGAGTTGTAGTTCACCTATCTCCAGAGAGCACGGTGGACTGAAATAATGTTGGATCAGGACCAAACTTGGCATGAATACTCAATATGCCCAAATGTGAATACAGATGCAGTTTGGCGGAAATAGACCTTGACATTTGGGAGATACAGTTTCTGGGATTTATAATTAACACACAAACAAAGAGCATCCTGAACTCTTGCAACAATGGAATTGAACCAAACTTGGCATATTGAACTCTCATTACTAACAGAAAGTACTGAAAGGGTTTGATTGGGAATTGACCTTGAGTTTGGAAGTTGTAGTTCACCTACACCCAGCGAGCACTGTGGACTCAAACAATGTTATGTTATGTTATTGTTTGTTTTCTATCCAGAATCACAATGTTGGAAGGAGGCTCACCACTTTAAGGTCCCTAAAACAGGCATGGGGAAACTTCAGCCCTCTGGGTGCTTTGGACTTCAACTCCCACCATTCCTAACAGCCTGAGGCCCTTTCCTGCTTAAATGGCTTTGATTTGAGGGCCTGAAAAAATGGCTGAAGGGTGAAAAGGGCCTGAGGCTGCTGGGAATCATGGGAGTTGGAGTCCAAAACAGCTGGAAGGTCCAAGTTTGTCCATGCCAGCTCTCGACAGAGACCTCTTCCTCCCCCTTCCCCTTCGCGCCCTTTCTTCCCCCTCCTGCCGAACACTTACTTTTTCTTCTACACTGCCGCTTCTGCCGCCATTTTGATCTGAGGGGGGAGCATGAGCGTGTTCAGGAGGGGAGGGGGGAGGGAGGAATATGTGACCCATGTGGGCGCTACTGCGCAGACTCACCCCAGAGCAAAGCGAGGCAAAGCTAGCAGAGTGAGGCTGGGAAGAAGGGAGCCCGAGCAGAGAAGAAAAGTGTTTGGCAGGAGGGGGAAGGGGTATTGGAGGTTCCAATTTCCCACGGCACACCTGATGATTGCTTACGGCACACTAGTGTGCCACGGCACACTGGTTGGGAAACACTGCCCTAGGCATCAACCTCAGCGTTTTTTTAGTGAGCAGGGAAAGCCTTTTCTATTCAATCAAACCTTCAGCAATTGATTGCCTTTTACATTTGAGGTTTTTAAATTGATGTGCTCTCTTTAATATTTTACTACTTTTTATTATCAGTGGCATTTTTAATTGTTTGTTTAAATGGGTGTTTTAATTGTATGGTTTATGTTATTCAAAATAAAATATGCAATTTATTGTGTTTCATCGGAACTGTGCTGGAAGTCATCTTGTATCACAACCACAGAAAAGGCAGGATATAAATCAGGTAGATATTTAACAGAGTATGTGTAGAGTAGCCACTAAGATTATTTTATTAGTGTGTTGTTGAAGGCTTTGATTAGCATTGAATAGCCTTGCAGCTTCAAGGCTCAGCTGCTTCCTGCCTGGGGGAATCCTTTGTTGGGAGGTGATTAGCTGGCCCTGATTGTTTCTTGTCTGGAATTTTTGAATGTTGTTCTTTATTAGGTTTGCATGTGAATCATTAAAAACTCATTCTGTAAAAATATAACAAATATCATAACCTTCAGGAGTTATTACAGGTTCAGCATCTCTTATTTGAAATCCCCAAATGAAGTTGAATTTAGATTAAGGACCGCAGGTATGGAAGATCCTGCTTGGCGAGCATTTACACTTTGTCTAGTACAGTGGTTCTCAACCTGGAACCACTAGTCTAGGATGTCTCCCATATTGTGTAATCTTCCAGCTATTCCTATAAGGTGTATATAAAATATCAATCAATGTTGTGTTTACATTTGAGCCCCATCTCCCAAGGTCTCTCTTAATATTGAAAAAGCACCCAAAGTGATTTCTTTGTGGGAAAGGATCTCTCATTTGCAGATTATTTCTCAAATAAGCTTTTGTTTCTCAGGCCCCTTCCACATAGCTGAATAAAATAACACATTTTCTGCTTTGAATTGGAATATATGGCAGTCTGGATTCTGATAACCCAATTCAAAGCAGATGTTGTGGGATTTTCTGCCTGGATATTCTGGAAGCCCTTCCACACAGCATTATATCCCATATAACCCAGAATATCAAGGCAGAAAATCCCACATCTGCTTTGAACTGGGTTATCAGAGTTCACACTGCCATATATCCCACTTCAAAGCAGATAATGTGGGGTTTTATTCAGCTGTGTGGAAGGGCCCTGGGCTATATGGCTGTTATCTGTTATCATTGGGCCCTTCCACACAGCCATATAGCCCAAAAAATCAAGGCAGAAAATCACACAATATCTACTTTGAACTGGATTATCTGTGTCCACACTATCATATATTCCAGTTCAAAGCAGAAAATGTGGGATTTTATTCAGCTGTATTGAAGGGGCCATTGTCTTCATGTGATTTGTTTTATTACTGAACGTTCTGTTTTATTTATTTGGAATCGTTTAGTCTATTGTTGTATTTTACGGAACTGAATGTTTACCTTTTGTGTTGTGAACAGCCCAGAGTCCCCATGAGGAGATAAGGCAGGATAGAAATAAAGATTTACTATGGGCCTTTCCACATAGCCATATAACCCAGAATATCAAGGCAGAAAACCCCACAATATCTGCTTTGAACTGGGTTATCAGAGTCCATATGTTCCAGTTCAAAGCAGATAATGTGGGGTTTTTTTATTCAGATGTGTGGAAGGGGCACAGCCATATAATCCAGAAAATTAGGCAGAAGATTCCACATTTTTTCTGCTTTGAATTGGAATATATGGCAATGTGGACTCAGGGCTGTTCCACACAGCCATATAATTTAGAATACCAAGGCAGGAAATCCCACAATATCTGCTTTGATTTGGGTTATCTGAGTCCATACTGCCACATATTCCAGTTCAAAGCAGATATTGCAGGATTTCCTGCCTTGATATTCTGGGTTATATGGCTGTGTGGCAGGGCCCCCAGATAACCCAGTTCAAAGCAGATATTGTGGGATTTTCTGCCTTGATATTCTGGGATATAGGGCTGTGTGGAAGGGCCCACAGATAACCCAGTTCAAAGCAGATATTGCAGGATTTCCTGCCTTGAAATTCTGGGTTATATGGTTGTGTGGAAGGGTTCTCGGTTATTTACTGTCGGCCCTTCCCGATGGAACCTATATCCCAGGATCTGATCCCAGGTTTATCCCAGATTATCTGATAGAGGGGATTTATATAATTCAGTTTAATGCAGAAAACTTGGGATCAGATCCTGGGATATAGTTTCGGGAAGGTCTCACAGTAAATAACCGAGCCCTTCCACACTATCCCCGAATAACACAGCAGAAAATCCCACAATATCTGCTTTAAACTGGGTTATCTGAGTGCACACTCAGATAATGTGCCTTGATATTCTGGGATATCATGCCCACTTGACCTGCCCACCCTAATCGGTTCTTGTGTGTTTTTTTCTTTTTAATATTATTTCTGATGTATTTTGTTTTGTATTTTACTGTGTTGTATTGTATTTTAGAAGGGCTTGCTTGGCTTCATGTTAGCTGCCCCAAGTGCCCTTTGGGGAGATGGTGGTGGGGTATAAATAAAGATGATGATGATGATGATTATTATTATTATTATAGGGCAGTGTGAACTGGCTCCGAAAGGCCCCTCTGGCCCCTCTTTCAAACAGCTAAATAAACCCCCCACATTATCTGCTTTGAACTGGGATATATATATATATATATATATATATATAATTTAAAATTTTTGTACCCCGACTTTCTCACCTCTATAGAGGGACCCAGACCGGCTTACAGCAAAAATTCAATGCTATACAAATTTAAACCTGTTAGGACAACATTATTAAAAACCTAAACACCAAATTACATACATACAAATACATTATTTATTTATTTATTATTCAGATTTGCCATTTAAAACAAATTCAACTCAATCTGAAAACGTGGTCACTCAGTTCATACTATAATCATTCACAGCCTATTCTGGAAAAGCTTCATTCCAGATCCAAGTCTTCACCCGCCTCCTGAAGGACAGCAGGGAGGGGGCAGATCTAACATCACTTGGGAGAGAGTTCCACAGCTGAGGGGCCACCACAGAGAAGGCCCTGTCCCTCGTCCCCACCATACGCGCTTGCAAAGAAGGTGGGACCAAGAGCAGGGCCTCTCCGGAGGATCTTAATGTCCTTGATGGTTCATAGGGGAGAATCCATTCGTACAGGTAAACAGGGCCGGAACCATATAGGGTTTTATGGCAGTGTGGGCTCAGAAAATAACCCAGTTCAAATCAGATATTGTGGGGTTTTCTGCCTGGATATTGTGGGAGCCCTTCCCATATAATCAGACCCGGATCAGGCCCCTTTGGCGCCCTAGGCCAAAGGCTCTGCCCCCGCCCCCGGCTCCGCCCCGCCCTGGCTCCGCCCCGCCTCCTCGCCGGCGCGAGGTAGAAGGAAAGCCCAACCCCCAGAGCCGATGCGGGGCCTCCCCACGGCTCCTCCCTCCCTCCCTCCTAAAGCCACCATGCCGGCCTGAGAAGCGGCCGAAATCGCCCTTTCCAGGCCGGCATGACGGCTTTAGGAGGGAGGGAGGAGCCGTGGGGAGGCCCCGCATCGGCTCCGGGGGTGGGGCTTTCCTTCCTCCTCCGCGCGCCGGCGAGGAGGCGGGGGTGGGGCGGAGCCGAGGGCGGGGGCAGAGCCGAGGGGGAGCAGAGCAAGGGGGGGGGCGGTCGTAGATGGCGCTTACGCCGCACGCATGCACCCTTTTTTTGAATTTTTTTTAAACTTGGGGTCCGGACCTGCTGTCCCCCCCAAAGGTGCCGCCCTAGGCCATGGCCTAGGGTGGCCTTATGGGTAATCCGGGCCTGCATATAACAACCCAGAATATAGAGGCAGAAAATCCCACAATATCTGCTTTGTACTGAGTTATCTGAGTCCACACCAACATATATTCCAGTTCAGATGTGGAGTTGTTGTTTTTTGGGGGGGGGGGGGGTTGCCTTTGATATTATGGGTCAGTGTTTCCCAACCAGTGTGCCGGGGCACACTAGTGTGCCGTGAGTGATCATCAGGTGTGCCGTGGGAAATTGGAACCTCCAGGAGCGGGGGGAAGAGTCTAGTGTGTTGAAGTATAAAAACCCTAAGAAACCTACCTCGATAAAGGCACAAAATTACAAACACCCCCCTCCCCACCAGTTGTCTACTTGGTCTCCCCCTCTCCATGCATTGGGAAGGCCCGCCTCCCTTTCCCCAAGTAATAATAATAATAATAATAATACTTTAATATTTGTGAGTCGCCCTCCACCGGCGGTGCTCCGGGCGACTTACAACAGTTAAAACCCTAGGGTGAACAATGTACAACAGTTTAAAAACATGGAATATAAACAGGAGGGGTGGCTCAAGTAGTCCAGGGTACCGAGCCAGTCCCGAACGCTAGGCGGAAGAGCCAGGTCTTCAGGGCTGGGCGGAATCCAGATAGAGTCGGAGAGGCTCTGAGGGCGGGCGGCAGTGAGTTCCAAGTCGAAGGGGCCGCGACGGAGAAGGCTCTCCGCCGAGTTTCCGCCAGTCTAGCCTCCCGCACTCCAGGAGTAGTCAGGAGTAGTAGACCTCCTCTTGCCTCCTGGGGGTTCTGTGTGGGAAGTTTGGCCCAGTTCTTTCATTGGTGGGGTTCAGAATGCTCTTTGATTGTAGGGGAACTATAAATCCCAGCAACTACAACTCCCAAATCTCAAGGTCTATTTCCCCTGAAGTCCATCTGCGTTCATATTTGGGCATATTGAGTATTCATGCCAAGTTTGGTCCTGATCCAACATTGTTTGAGTCCACAGTGCTCTCTGGATATAGGTGAACTACAACTCTAAAACTCAAGGTCAATGCCCACCAAACTCTTACAGCTTTTTCTCTTGGTTATGGGAATTCTGTGTGGGAAGTTTGTGTCTTTCTGCCATTCATCGAAACAGGCCCAGGTTTCACACTGAGTGTATAAATACATTTTAAAAACATATTAACTATATGTATGACTGTGTTAGAGTGTCATTTTGTGTCATTTGGGTTGGTGGTGTGCCCCAGGATTTTGTAAATCAAAAAAGGTTGGGAAACACTGTATAGAGAGCTGTTAACCTTGAGCCCTTTCCACGCATGCGCAATAAAGGAGGCCAGCGGCCAGGTAGTAGTGGCGCGCGCGCAGGGGGGGGGGGAGTGCGCGCGAGGGACCAGAGCGCCGCGGGGGAAGGAACAGAAAGACTACGCCTCCCAGCATGCCCCGCGCCATTTAGCCGCCCGCATGCCCTTTGCAGCACCTTGGGCAATGTAGTTCCGAGATCATTCCAGAGGCGGCCAGTCAGGTAGACAGAGAGAGGGAGGCCTCCTGCCTTGGTGGAGACGAGGAAAGAGGCTTAGAGAGAGAGAGAACAAAGAGGCTGCGGTGCTTGCTCCCTCCTTCCTTCCTTCCGCCTCTGCGCCTCCGTCTCTAGGGGGCGCTGCCTCGCGGAGCCCGCCCTTTCCCCCCTCACAGAAGCCGAGCCTGGCTCAGGAGAAGGAGGGCGACGGTGGCGAGGCGCTGGAAGCAGCCGGCCTTGCTTCCCTCAGGATGTTCTCGCGGAGGGGCCACGCCGACGTCAAGAAGTCCGCCCAGAAGGCGCTGGACCCGCGGAAGGATGTCCTCACGCGCCTCAAGCACCTCAGGGCGCTCATGGGTGAGCGAGAGAGAGAATGGCGGGCAGAGGGGGAGCAAGGCAGGACCCCATTGGCATGGGCCAACTTGGGCCTTCCTTCCAGGAGTTTTGGACTCCAACTCCCACCATTCCTAACCGCCTCAGGCCCTTTCCTTTTCCCCCTTAAGCGGCTGAGGGGAAAAAGGAAAGGGCCTGAGGCGGTTAGGAATGGTGGGAGTTGGAGTCCAAAACTCCTGGAAGGAAGGCCCAAGTTGGCCCATGCCTGACCTACACATTTGACAACCTCTGGTGTTCCCTCCTGCAGCTCCCACCTCTGCCTTATAGGAATAATCACCACTGTCCTCCCTTTATTATAGCAACCACACCACATGAAGGGCTTTCTTTCAGCACTTAACAGCTCTCTCTGATTTCTGTTATGCCTGCCTCGTCTGCTGCCTGGGACAAAGGTTCTCCATTCAGGTTCCCACTGGTGTAAATGTTTTGCCTATTCTTCTTCCTCCGCCTTCCTTCATTTCGAAATCTGTCCCTCTGGTGAGAGATTTCCCCTTCCTTTGCCAATGCTGATGGTGTCTTCCTGAAGGAAGGCAGCTCTACTTAAAGCAGGCAGAAAGGGCTGGCAGAGGATCAAGGAAGAAAATGGTATTATTATTATTATTCTCTCCTGACGTTTCTCCCACATCTATGGCAGGCAGCCCCATAGATGTGGGTGAAACGTCAGGAGAGAAAGTAGGATGTATCTTCATGAAGGAAGGCAGCTCTACTTAAAGCAGGCAGAAAGGGCTGGCAGAGGATCAAGGAAGAAAATGGTATTATTATTATTCTCTCCTGACGTTTCTCCCACATCTATGGCAGGCAGCCTCATCGATGTGGGAGAAAGTAGGATGTATTTGCATGAAGGAAGCTCTACCTCAGACAGGTGGAAAGGGCTGGAGGAGCAGGTGTCAGAGGATCAAAGAAGAAAATGGTATTATTATTATATTTGGGTTGCTGTGAGTTTTCCGGGCTGTCTGGCCATGGTCCAGAAGCATTCTCTCCTGACGTTTCTCCCACATCTATGGCAGGCAGCCTCATAGATGTGTGTGAAACGTCAGGAGAGAAAGTAGGATGTGTCTTCATGAAGGAAACTCTACCTCAGACAGGTGGAAAGGGCTGAAGGAGCAGGTGTCAGAGGATCAAGGAAGAAAATGGTATTATTATTATTATTCTTGGGTTGCTGTGAGTTTTCCAGGCTGTCTGGTCATGTTCCACATCTATTCTCAGGCAGCCTCCCATCTCAAAATGTGGGAGAAAGAAAGAAAGTAGGATGTATTTTCATGAAGGAAGCTCTACCTCAGACAGGTGGAAAGGGCTGGAGGAGCAGGTGTCAGAGGATCAAGGAAGAAAATAGTATTATTATTATTATATTTGGGTTGCTGTGAGTTTTCCGGGCTGTCTGGCCATGTTCCAGAAGCATTCTCTCCTGACATTTCTCCCACATCTATGGCAGGCAGCCTCATAGATGTGGGTGAAACGTCAGGAGAGAAAGTAGGATGTATCTTCATGAAGGAAGCTCTACCTCAAACTCGGCGGAAAGGGCTGGAGGAGCAGGGGTCAGAGAATCAAGGAAGAAAATGGTATTATTATTATTATTCTCTCCTGACGTTTCTCCCACATCTATGGCAGGCAGCGCCATAGATGTGGGTGAAACGTCAGGAGAGAAAGTAGGATGTATCTTCATGAAGGAAGCTCTACCTCAGACAGGCGGAAAGGGCTGGAGGAGCAGGTGTCAGAGGATCAAGGAAGAAAATGGTATTATTATTATTATATTTGGGTTGCTGTGAGTTTTCCGGGCTGTCTGGCCATGTTCCAGAAGCATTCTCTCCTGACGTTTCTCCCACATCTATGGCAGGCAGCCTCATAGATGTGGGTGAAACATCAGCAGAGAAAGTAGGATGTATCTTCATGAAGGAAGCTCTACCTCAGACAGGCGGAAAGGGCTGGAGGAGCAGGTGTCAGAGGATCAAGGAAGAAAATGGTATTATTATATTATATTATTATTATTATATTTGGGTTGCTGTGAGTTTTCCGGGCTGTCTGGCCATGTTCCAGAAGCATTCTCTCCTGACATTTCTCCCACATCTATGGCAGGCAGCCTCATAGATGTGGGTGAAATGTCAGGAAAGAAAATAGGATGTGTCTTCATGAAAGAAGGAAGCTCTACCTCGGACAGGCGGAAAGGGCTGAAGGAGCAGGTGTCAGAGGATCAAGGAAGAAAATGGTATTATTACTCTCAGCATTACTTCGCGAACGAAGATTCTTTAGGAAGGACTCATCCCATGCTTTTTACAAGTGCCTTGATGACTAAAAAGGCCAATCTGAGATAGGCAAGTCCGGTTGCAGAAAGCACAGCAGAAAGTCTCCTTGGGTGATGTTGTTTCCAAGTTGCGGTTCTTTCTGCGTTGTCGTTTCTCTTCGAGACGCGTCCGGCGTGTCTTCTTGAAAGAGGCTGCAGCATTGTAGATAGTGCATCTCCATGCCTCCCAATGTGAGGCCAGAGTGGACCATTTTTGGTGATCAATCTGGCCGAGCCTGAGATGTTGTTTCAGGAAGTCCTTATATCTCTTTTGGGGGGCGCCTCTCTTGCACTGACCCGTGGCGAGTTCACCGTAGATTAGTATCTTTGGGAGGCGGTGGTCCTCCATCCTAGAGACGTGCCCTGCCCAGTGCAATCAAGGATCAAGGAAGAAAATGGTATTATTATTATTATTATTAATGAAGCTCTACTTCAGACAGGCAGAAAGGGCTGAAGGAGCAGGTGTCAGAGGATCAAGGAAGAAAATTGTATTATTATATTTGGGTTGTTGTGAGTTTTCCGGGGTGTCCGGCCATGTTCCAGAAGCATTCTCTCCTGATGTTTCTCCCACATCTATGGCAGGCAGCCTCATAGATATGGGTGAAACGTCAGGAGAGAAAGTAGGATGTATCTTCATGAAGGAAGCTCAACCTCAGACAGGCGGAAAGGTCTGGAGGAGCAGGTGTCAGAAGATGAAGGAAGAAAATGATATTATATTTGGGTTGTTGTGAGTTTTCCGGGCTGTCTGGCCATGTTCCAGAAGCATTCTCTCCTGACATTTCTCCCACATCTATGGCAGGCAGCCTCATAGATGTGGGTGAAACGTCAGGAAAGAAAGTAGGATGTGTCTTCATGAAAGAAGGAAGCTCTACCTCGGACAGGCGGAAAGGGCTGAAGGAGCAGGTGTCAGAGAATCAAGGAAGAAAATGGTATTATTATTATTATATTGGGTTGCTGTGAGTTTTCCGGGCTGTCTGGTCATGTTCCAGAAGCATTCTCCTCTGACGTTTCTCCCACATCTCATAAATGTGGGTGAAACGTCAGGAGAGAAAGTAGGATGTATCTTCATGGAAGAAGAAAGCTCTACCTCGGACTGGTGGAAAGGGCTGAAGGAGCAGTTGTCAGAGGATCAAGGAAGAAAATGATATATTTGGGTTGCTGTGGGTTTTCGGGCTGTCTAGCTATGTTTCAGAGGCATTCTCTCCTGACGTTTCTCCCACATCTATGGCAGGCAGCCTCATAGAGGTTGGTGAAACACCAGGAGAGAAAGCAGGATGTGTCTTCATGAAGGAAGGAAGCTCTACCTCAGACAGGTGGAAAGGGCTGAAGGAGCAGGTGTCAGAGGATCAAAGAAAAAAACGGTATTATTATTATTATATTTGGGTTGCTGTGAGGTTTCCTGGCTGTTTGGCTATGTTTCAGAAGCATTCTCTTCTGACGTTTCTCCCACATCTATGGCAGGCAGCCTCATAGATGTGGGTGAAACGTCAGGAGAAAAAGTAGGATGTGTCTTCATGAAGGAAGGAAGCTTTACCTCAAACAGGCGGAAAGAGCTGAAGGACCAGGTGTCACAGGATCAAGGAAGGAAATGGTGTTGTTGTTGTTGTTGTTATATTTGGGTTGCTGTGAGTTTTCCAGGCTCTCTGGTCATGCTCTGGAAGCATTCTCAACTGACATTTGGCCCCCATTTCCATGGCAGGCAGCCTCATAGATGTGGTTGAAAGCTTCTGGAATATGGCAACACAGCCCAGAAAACTCACAGCAACCCAGTGATTCCGGCTGTGAAAGCCTTCAACAACACATATTTATTTATACTCCGAAGGGGACTCAAAGCAGCTTGATGTAAAAGCATTAGTATACCATTGAAAATGTAGAAAAATGAAAACATTAAAATAGAGTTATATGCATTGGTAGGTAAAGGTTTTCCCATCACATTAAGTCAAGTGGTTGGTGCTCATATTCATTTCTAAGCTGAAGAGCCAGCATTGTCCTTAGCCACCTCCTAGGTTATGTGGCCGGTATGACTGCATGGAGCACCATTACTTTCCCAACAAAGTAGTATCTATTGATCTACTCACATTTTGCATGTTTTCGAACTGCTAGGTTGGCAGAAGCTGGGGCTAACAGTGAGTTTACCCTGCTCCCTGGAGTTGAAACACTGACATTTTGGTTAGCAGGTTCAGGAGCTCTGCAGTTTAATCCACTGCGCAAACAGCACTAAAAATTCAGTTAAAAACCGCATCACTCCCTGACTAGATCTTAAACATCTTCATCTGCCTGAATAAAAAGTTGTTAGCCTTTTACCAGAAGGGGAGGGGGGCATTCTGGTTTCCCTGGGAAGAAGGGAGTTTTAGAGTCATGGAGCAGCCACTGAGAAGGCCCACTCTCTCGCTCCCACCAACTGAGCTTGAGATGGAGGTGGGGCCAAGAGAAAGGTGTTCTTCATCACAAAAGGACAGTTACCAATGCCAAGGGAAAAGAGGGAGAGATGTATTTCCAAATGCCAAAGTGAACAACAGTTCACTGTAACATAATATAACTAGATTGTGAAGAAAAAAAAGACTGGTTCCTCTAGTTCAACTGTTTGACTTTTATTTGGTAAACACAAGGCAAAAGCATCTTGCAGAAATGTCAGCATAGGGTCACACTCAAGTAGGAAGTTACTGTTCAGGCAAAGCCCCCCTGATTAAAAGTGGTTTCTTTTACTCAGATAAAATAACCTTTTATGCACCTCAAAGGTGTTTGTGTCGCAGTCTTTATCTTTCAGTGGTCATTGAGGGCCCTTCCACACAGCCATATAATGCAGAATATCAAGGTAGATAATCCACAATATCCACTTTGAACGGGATTATCTGAGTCCACACTGCCACATAATCCAGTTCGATGTGGATTTTATACAGCTATGTGGAAGAGGCCTGACTGTGCAGGACCAGTGTCTAGGACATCCTATGCTATGGGAGGAATCATTTAAGAGACTTGTATGTGGTGTTGCAGACTCTGAAAATAAAGTTGGCTGGTCCTTATCAAGCCCAGCTAGAAATAGAATGGTGAATAAAATAAATATTAGGGATTTTTTAAAAAAAGAAAACAAACTCAACAAATACAGAATATGTTTTTCCCAGAAGAATAAAAAACATATAATTCAAAAGTTCAGGTCACACAAAACTGTAAGAGGTTTGTTGATTTTTAAAATGGACTGATAATGTAAATAATCCTGTGCCTCATTGAGACTATAAATGTCCCTCCAGTGGGGCAGGTGTCATAGTATCAAGGAAGAAAATGTTGTTGTTATTATTATTATTATTATTATTATATAAAAACATTATTATACAATTTATTGATATACAATTTTATTAGCTGAAGATCAGCAAGGGGTCCCTTTCCTTTTACAAGAAATCATGTGATGCCAGTATTTGACATTATTCATACTGATCTTGTTGGGGAAAACTATATGAAACATTTGTATCTGAAAGTATCATGGTTATATACGTAGCTGTTTGTAAAATGTGAAACTTGTATATAACACTATCACCACCTTATGCTTGCACATTTCCTCCACCTTCAATAAGCATATAAATGTCACAGGACATGACTAAGCAATAAAATATGTGTAATTTTCCATTAAAAAACCAACCTCAGCCTCTGTTTTACCTCCTTTATCATACTCCTTTCAGTAAACAGATCTTTTCAGGAAGTTCCTCACGATTAGTCTCAGAGAAGGGATAAACTATTCTGCTCCAGACTGCAAGTAGAGCTCACCTGACTAAGAACATGTAAAAAACAAAACCCCACACACGGAAAATTAAGGCCACTTCCACACTGCCCTGTGATCCCAGATTATCTAACAGTGGAGACTCATGTAATCCAGTTTAAAGCGGATAACCTGGGATCATACCCTAGGATATAGGGCGGTGTTGAAGGCGCCTTAGCATCAAGGGGGAACTAAAATAGAATACTGCTCCACAAAATCTATACATCAAGAGGATATTTTGTGTATAGGATTGTTTCGGTGACTCTAATAGCTGAAGGAATGCAGCCCCAATATGTTTACTGCCTTAAAGATACCAGCAACTAGGTCAACCTGATATTATTGAAGCTTGTTTACATTAGCTTATTTTATTTACATTTTTCATTGTACGTGTTTATGGTGAGTGTTATGAATGAGTAACAGTTTATATTTTGAGGTTCCTTTTGTAAATGTAAAAATACTCTTTGTAGTGTATGAATCTTAGACCTTGATCAAAGACGTATTTTGAAATACGTATTTTCTATGCCTTTGACAGAAGCATAGATAACTTCGTTGTTCTGATATGCACTTTATTGCTGAAATTTACATTATGCGCACTGGGAATGTGGCACAGCTGGCTAAGTGTCAGCTGCATAAGATCTCTCTGACCAGTAGGTCATGAGTTCAAGGCCTGCCCGGGTCGAGGTGGGTGCTTGACCTTTAAGTGTAGCCTGCTGTCGACCTTTGCAGCCCGAAAGACAGTTGCATCTGTCAAGCAGGAGATAAAGGTACCACATTAAGTGGGAGGGCAAATTTTGACTGAATTATGAGGCCATAAAAGAATGCCAGGAACGCTGAGGAATGCGGAAGGAACAACAAGGGACGCTGAGAGATGAGGAGTGCGTCAGCTCCCCCTAATGGCCAGAGTTCACCTCTGTCTGTCTATATGTGTGTATGTGGAAACGGCAGGGATTGTCTGCTAAGTATGTGTACCTGTACTCCGCTCTGAGTTCCCTTCGGGGTGAGAAGAGCGGAATATAAATAAAGTAAATAAATAAATAAATAAATAATCTATTTTTTCAAGTAAGATTTTCAAACAAAATAAACTACACTTGGGTTGTACATTTTTCAGGCTGTATGACCATGTTCTAGAAGTATTCTCTCCTTGATGATGATAAGTAACCCATTTTATAAGTTAATTGGCTATTTAATAGGACTGATGGAGCAACATGGAATTCACAAGGAGGTTTTTGATTGTAAATTTATATTACTCTGAAATTAGTTATGCACAACGTCTTGGTGCATGGTTTATTTCCAAAGTAGATTACAATTACAATTGAATGCTCCTAAAAGAGATCTAATGTAATAGGTCTGTTTGAGGGATATTTAGAGATAATTTCGGGGGACGACGGACAGACGAAGAAACTTGTTGCCTTTAACAATGCTTCAAGACTTCTATTATATATTGATTGGAACCCTGATAAGCACAACTCTTGTGGCTGGCTGGAGGATAGGGATTACATTGTGATGTTATGCCTAATTATGTTTCTCTCTTGCCCAGGTGACATGTTTGAGTTGACTGTATTGGAAATAAAGCAGGATCATAATTAAATAAAAATGATGTAGAAATAAAACTGCCAGAATTAAATAAAAATGTGGTGACTTTTCTTTTAATGTTTAGTTAGCAGGAAACAAATTTTAACAACACTAAGAATGAATTCCCATGTTAGAAAGTTAAGAAAGCAGAAACATATGACACAGTTTATCTCAATTTTTATATGTCATGCAAAGCAAAGACATGTGGATTCATGTGGTTTGGTCTAGGAGATATTTTTGACTTTTTGATGCCAGTATTATTCATTTCATTTCATTCTTTCTCACTTGTTAATCGCCCTCCATTAAAATGCTCCAGGCGATTTACATAAAACAATAGCATTAAAAATACACAATACCAAATAGACTGCATTAGACATTAAAAGCTCTGCTAAAAAGCCAGGTCTCGAGTGCCTGAGCAAAGGGTCGCAGGTCACGCATGGTCCTCAAGTGGGGAGGCAAAGAGTTCCACAAGACAGGGGCAGAGATGGAGAAGGCCCTACGTCTTGTGCTCTCAAGACGTACTTCCCTGGAGCCTGGAACATACAGTAAGTTTAGTTGGAGGAGTCGTGGCAACCACTGGCGGCGAAGAGGGGAGAGGCGGTCTCTGAGATATGCTGGCCCCTGACCATAAAGCGCCTTAAAGTCAGAACCAACAACTTAAACAGGGCCCGGAATTCCGTTGGAAGCCAGTGCAAATGTTGAAGTCTATGAATCTACACTTCGTATGTTAAAGTAGACTATTGCTCACGTATGACGGAGTTTTAAGACTTTCTTAGATTGGCTTACATAAATCATTTTTATGAATCTGATGATAGATTGTTCTTTATATATTAGGAAATGAATTCTAACTGTTATCAGTGATTTTTCTTTTTCTTGAATAAGTGAAAATGTTGGACTTATTTTGATTTCAGTCTTGCCTTCAAGGTAGGCATGCTACGTAGTTGAAATAAGTTAATGCAACTTACATTTAGCAAATTTTAGAATGCCACATCTCACTTAATGTTGGATACTGAAAACCAGTAAAAATGTAGTATTGTGTATGGATATATCCACAAAAATTCAATCCCTCTACAAAATGTTTGGATATGTTTTTACAGGCTTTTCTGAGAAAGAAGTTATATAGCTGAGCGAGAACAAGGGAGCATTTAGTTGTATGGTAATATAAATATTTTTCAAAAAACTTTACTTATGGTGTTGTTATGATTTCTAAGAATTTTTATATGAGAAATCCACAGTATTTCTTAACACATTTAGTTGTTGTATTCGGGCATTGAATGTTTGCCGTTTATGTTTGGAATCTGCCCTCCGGGGAGATAGAATGAAATATAAATAAAGTATTATTATTATTATTTCTCCAGATTTACCAAGATTCACATGACGTTAAGGTCATAAGCTCAAAAATTAAGCATCCACCTAATCCATAAAGAGAATAATACTTTGTAACTTATTTGGATGCATACAGAGGACAAGTGATAGAAAATATACAGAAGATGTGTGTGATACGTACTACCATGAATATAGTTCGCATTTGTTTTAGCCATGGTTTAACGTTACATTGATGAGTCTAGTTTTCACAGATTCTACACTCTTTCCTTCCCTGGCATGATTGTAAGGGGAAAAAATGAAAAATGTTGTCTATTAATCATAGGTTCATGATTAACAGTAAGTAATCTTACCTCTGATTAATGAAAAACACCCAACTTTGTCAGCTGTGGTTTCTCCTGACCAAAGTTTAAATTGTCCAAATGTCCACAGTTTTCCTGGATTTGGATGACATAGTACTGTATGCTGCAGCCGAAGTGTCCACGTGTGTTGCAGCTTGCCTACTATCTGTTGTAGTGGTTAAGAGCTGGATTGTGATTCTGGAAATCAGGGTTTGAATTCCTGCTTGTTCATGGCAACCCACTGGATGACATTGTGCGAGTCACATTCTCTCAACCTTTAAGAGAAAGACAAAAGTGAACAAATGTTTTCAAGAAAACACTGTCACAGATTTGCCTTATAATCACTATAAGTTGGAAACAACAAGGCACACACTAATAATAACAATAACTATGTTTGGGGGACGGGAGTAAAGATATGATGTAATTTTCTCTAGTGTTATTGACTGAAGTTCTCTAATGGAGGGAAGAGCAGATCAACTCCGCTGCCAGCTCGACCAAGGCGGGTCTGCGCTGCTCGTGTTATTGGACCTCACGGCAGCGTTTGACACGGTCGACCACAATCTTTTGATCCACCGCCTGGCCATGGCCGGAGTGAGGGGGACAGCCCTCAAATGGCTGGCCTCCTTCCTCCGCCAGCGGTCCCAGCGTGTGAGGAGGGGCGGGGTGGTCTCTGAGGGCTCCCCACTGATTTGTGGGGTTCCTCAGGGGGCCATCCTCTCCCCTCTGTTATTTAACATCTACATGCAGCCGCTTGCACAGCTGGTGCGGAGTTATGGGCTGACCTGTCACCAATATGCTGATGACACTCAGCTCATTCTGAGGATGGGGGGCAGGCCGGAGTCCGTCCCCGATAATTTCCAACATTGCCTTGAAGCCGTCACTGGATGGCTGCGAGCCAGTAGGTTGAGGGTGAATCCGGCGAAGACGGAGATCTTGTGGCTGGGCCGCCCGGGCGGGATGGGTGCCCGGCTTCCGACCCTGGACGGTGCGGCACTACACCCAGCGCCGTCAGTGAAAAGCCTTGGCGTCCACCTGGACTCCCAGCTGTCCATGGAGGCCCAGGTCTCCATGGCCAGCAAGGCCGCATTTTTTCACCTCCGCCAGGCGAGGAGGCTGGCCCCCTATCTCTCCCGGAACGACCTAGCCACAGTAATCCAAGCCACGGTCATCTCGAGGCTAGATTACTGTAACGCGCTCTACGTTGGCCTGCCTATGTCGTCGATCCGGAAGCTCAAGCTGGTGCAGAACACCGCCGCCCGGCTCCTGTCTGGGGCTCCAGCAGGTTGCCGAATTACTCCAATCTTGCGGGATCTGCACTGGCTGCCCATTGAGCACCGGGTCGCCTTCAAAGTGCTGGTTCTTACCTTTAAGGCCATTCACGGCCTGGGGCCAGCGTATCTGAGGGACCGTCTCGCCCTATATTGCCCACCGAGATCACTACGGTCTGAAGAGGCCAACTTATTGGCAATTCCATCTGCTAAGCTAGCTCGCTTAACATCCACCCGCCGGAGGGCGTTCTCCGTGATAGCTCCTACGCTATGGAACGCCCTCCCGGCGGAGGCCAGAGCCCTGAGGGTCCTACTCCCCTTCAGACGGGCCTGCAAAACTTATTTGTTTAGGCAGGCCTTTGGGGAGTAGGCCCTTGTATATGCTCCATGGGCTGATCTATCGGCTATTGCTATTGTTTTTATTTGCTGTTTTTAATTGTCTTAACTGTTTTAATTGTATTGCTTATTTTAACTGAGCTACATCCTTTTGTGCTCTATGTTTTATGCTGAATCTCTGGCGCTGAGCCATTAGCTTGTGAGCCGCCGCGAGCCCTCGGGAGTCGGCGGCGCAGAAATCCCAAATATAAATAAAGGTTGGCTACTATATCCTTAGCTCTTACAGCTTGCCATCCATGTTTCCAGGGTGTTTCCCCCCTGATCTGAAACAGTACAGTGTTCCCTAACTTATTGCTGGGGAAGCACAGGAAATCATATTCATACTATAAAGACAAATCTTTCCAAGTCTAAGATTAAGTGCTTCCAAATTTATTTCAGAAACTTGTACCTCACATATTGTATGTTTGATAGTGGTATTTTAAAGTAAACTAGACAAACAGAATATAGCATTAAATTTAACCCAGTTAGTCAGACTAATTAGAAGGGACATGCATACACACTGTGTGGTGCCAATTCCAGTAGTTTATCTGAGAAGTACCATCATGGGATGAAAGTAATAGTTAATAAAGACTCAATAGATTTTGGCATATTCACTGATGGGAAGCTATATTCTTGACCAGCCCCATTCAGCTACCTTTCTCAAAAACTTTACTATGTGCCGTAACTGTCTTTAAATACTTTTCTCCTAAACAATAAAGTTGAAACCATATTTATCAATCTTATTCATTGACTATGAAAAGCCCTGGTGGACCTACATAGTTGGAACAAATTTTAAATCCTTCTTAGACAGCTGGAAGTCATGTTGAATCTCAAAACCTAACACATTCAAGCATGAGATTTATGGAGTATATTACTCTTGATTAGGAAAACAGTTAGGGAAACATTACTTTTTCAGTTAGTTAGTTTTCAGGGGAAGAAAATTGTGCTAAACCAGAAAAACCTGTTTCTTCACAGACTTGGCAAGTTTAAAAGGAAAAGAGAACGGTTGTTTTCCTAAAAAAAATTGACTACTCTGGTTTGATTCTAAATATGGCAGAATTAGCTACAATTATCACTTCTGTCGTCAGCAGTGTTCATGTATTTATTTATTTTGCTTTGGTAGTGTTTGTACAACCTCTTTCTCCAATTTAAAAAAAGTTGGTTTAGTGGACCAACATATTTATATTCATTTCACTTAAACATGAAAATTTGCCCCTTAGTGACCTCCTCTGAGTTTTACTTCCCGTGTTCTTTTTTGTTTATTTTGTTTTCACTTTCCTATACAGCCATAAATATCCACCATTTACGTGGGTTGCAATATGGCAGATATATCTAGAATAAAAACAATCTTACTATTCAGAAATAAATTGCACAGGGCTTGTTATGGCTTTCTCCCTATAGTCTTGTAAATTGTGACTTTAGTCTTGTAATTACAGTGGGAGAGTTTTAAGGATATGCTTATCTCTTCCATTTGTCAATTGAATTCAAAACAGTGCATCCAGACTTACTCATCCTATATAATGTATAAGTCTAGAAATGGTAATCAAAAGATCACACACATCCCAAAAACCCGAGTTGGCTTATCCATTGGTCAATGTAAGTACTGTAACTTAAGCTCTTATCAAAAAAGGAGCCATCCCCTGGGAAGAGTGACAAAAGGCAAGAGCTTAGTTCATCCTGGGGGAACATAAAAGAAGCACTGACCTTTTCTATTTTTTCCACCATGACACCACTACTGGACTTTTTCAATGCCTGGGTAGAGAAAGTGTGGCAGTCGCCTGAATCAGCATTGAGGCTTTTCCCTCTTTGTGGAATGATCCTCCACTTATCCATGAGTCATATCAAAATACATAAATTTATTCCCAAAATCTGCCCTTGACTTTGACATGCGGTTGACTTATGCATGAGCATGTATGGTATATGAGCACAACCATTTATCTTGCTTTGCTTATTATTTCATTGTAAAACTTGGTTTATTTGCTGTGGTTATTGAAATTTCTTTTGCAGTCTTCATGTTTCTTTGTTAGTTCTACAAGAAGCCAGAAATAAAGGGGAACAACAAAATACATAGTTCATGTCTCTTTCACTAACTCTGCTATTCTTGCTTATTATCGGAATCTATCAATTTCCTTTTTTGTTCCTTGTTATAATAATAATAATAATAATAATAACTTTATTATTTGTGAGTCGCCCTCCACCACTGGTGCTCCGGGCAACTTACATCATTTAAAAACCCCAGATACATCAATTTAAAAACATGAGTGCACAGTGCCAGAATGGCTCAGTCTCCAAACGTCCGGTCAAACCCCAAACGCCTGGCAAAAAAGCCAGGTTTTCAGGTCAGCCAGGAATCTGGTAGGGGCCGATGTGGCCCTGAGAGCAGGCGGGAGGGTGTTCCAGATCATAGGGGCCATCACGGAGAAGGCTCTCCGTCGGGTCTCCATCAGCCGGGCCTCTCACCCCTGGGATGGGTATACGATCACCATTTATGGCACGCTCTGGCCTTTCGCTACGCTGGTCCATCAGCCGATCACCCAGATAGGCTGGCCCAATTTTATGCCGTGCTTTAAAGGTTAGCGCCATGAGTTTGTAGATCACCCAGAACTCTGTGGGCAGCCAGTGGAGGTCTTTTAAAATTGGAGAGATATGGTTCCTGACTGGTGCCCCAGAGATGAGTCTGGCCGCTGCGTTCTGAACGAGTCTCAGCCTCCGAGTTGTAGACAGAGGTAGACCCGCATATAGGGCATTGCAATAATCAAGTCGCGAGACGACGGTGGCATGTATCACAGTTTTCAGTGCCTCTGGTGGTAAATAGGGGGCCAACCGTCGAGCCCTGCGAAGATGGAAAAAGGCACCCTTGGCTGCGGCCTGGATCTGGGCTTCCATCGTCAGCCTCTGGTCCAGGATCACTCCCAAGCTCTTCACCGCCAGAGCCGGGGATAGGGGCTCACCTTCAAAGAGTGGCAAAGGTGAGTAAGGGTCAGGTCGGCCAGGCCAGAGGATCTCCGTTTTTGCCGGGTTGATTTTGAGCCTGTGCGCTCTGAGCCAGCTTGTCACCGCTCTCAGCCCTTGACTGAAGCTTTCCGGCACCGACGACATCCCTGGGTTGAGCTTCAGCAGCAGCTGTGTGTCGTCGGCGTATTGGTAGCAGCAGAAACCATGGCTCCTAGCGATACTGGCCAGGGGCTGGACATAGATGTTGAAGAGGGTGGGAGACAGGATAGCACCCTGGGGGACCCCACACTCCAACCCGCATTTCCTAGAGACCTGGCCCTGCCACTCGACCCGCTGCGAGCGGCCCCGTAGAAACGATCCCAGCCAGGTCAGAGCCTTGTCCTGAATCCCGGAGGCGACCAGGCGGCGGAGCAGCAGATCATGGTCGACGGTGTTGAAGGCCGCGGTTAGATCCAGGAGGACCAGGACTGCCGAGCCCCCCCTGTCCAGCTGGCGGCGGATATCATCTGTGATCGCTACTAGGATGGATTCCACTCCGTGACCCGCGCGGAAACCTGACTGGGACGGGTCCAGGCCCCCGGATCGATTTAAGAAATCACGTAGCTGGCTTTCCACCGCCCGCTCCAGAAGCTTACCCAGGAAGGGTAGATTGGCAACAGGGCGGTAGTTTGCCGGGTCGTCGGGGTCAAGGTTCGTCTTATTCAGTAGGGGCCTAACTCTGGCCTCTTTCAGGGACTCAGGGAAGGTGCCTGTATCCAGGGAGAGGTTCACCAGGTCCCTCAGAGCGTCCGCTATGGTGTCAATGCAGGACTTGATTAAATGCGATGGGCAAGGGTCCGTGGGGCAGGTCGTCGCTCTTGCCACGGTCACCAGCCTTTTCACCTCCTCCGATGTTAGGGGCCTGAATTCTGTGAGACGGTGCCCATTGGTCTGGGTTGGATGCCGGGTCTTTGCGCTCTCTTCCTCAGGGATAGGCGGCAAACCACGCCGCAGTGCCGTGATTTTTCCGATGAAGTACTTTTGGAGGTCATCTGCTGTTATCCCAGAGTTTTTGAGATCACTCCGTGGGGACGCTAGGAGGCTCCGGACTACTTTGAAGATCTGTGCCGAGCGGGAGCCAGCGGCTGTGATCTGGGTGGCATTATAGAGTTTCTTAGCCTCTTTGGTCTCGTGTTCGTACAGTCTGTGCTGTTTTCTGTAGGCTGCTCTGTTTTCCCCGCTGGGTTTCCGTCTCCAGACGCCCTCGAGTTGTTTCCTCCGGCGTTTCATCTGCTTTAGGTTTGCTGTGAACCATGGGGAGCTGGTTTTCCTGGGGCGGAGAGGGCGCCTTGGTGCCACCTGGTCGATGGCCCTTGAGAGGACACTGTTCCACCTGGCAACGAGATCTGCCAGTGATCCTCCGGGAGCCTCAAGGGTTCCAGAGCCGCCGAGAATGCCCTCGGGTCATCGCACTCTTTTGGCGGACTAAGATGGTCTTTGGCTCCGACCTTACTGTGAGAAGGATGTTAATATCTGCCCTCACGGTCAGATGGTCCGACCAAGGCACAGCTCTGGTATCTCGGTGTTTTATGGCTAGACCGTGGCTAAAGATCAGGTCCAGCGCGTGGCCGGCTTGGTGAGTGGGGCCCGTTTCGGTCCTGGGGAGGTCTAGAGCATCCATGTGCAGGAGAAGGTCCCGTGCGCTGGATGTGAGAGGAACTGTGTCCGGGTGGATGTTGAAGTCACCCAGTATGATGAGCCGGGGGAACCTTAGGGCCCAGTCCGCAATCAGGTCCAGTAAGGCAGATGTGGCCTCCTTATGGGCCCCAGGGGCTCGGTAGATCACCAGAATCCCCGTCTTCTCTTCCACTCCAAGGGTTGCTCCCAGGCATTCTATGCCGGTCATCTCTGGTGTCTGGAGGACTGAGGTGGTAACAGCGTCCTTTACGACCAGGCCCACTCCCCCGCCCCGGCCAGTAGACCTTGGCTGGTGAAAGGCTCGAAAGCCTGGAGGGGCTATCTCCTGAAGAAGGACACAGTCACCGTCCTTCTTCAGTGCTTGCTGCAATATTGAACTAAAATAGAATACTAGAGGTGTAATATGTTAATAATAGTGTGCATATTACTGACATAAAGTACTTTTGGTAAATGTTTCCTTAGGCTGCAGAAACTTCCATTTCATCTTAATCCTATTGCTCATCTTATGTACGACTGGTTCCTAGTACTTTGACCTGGGCATTTTCTGATTTTCCCAAAAGTATGATGAAATTTCCAAGTGGTTTGTGAAGCACATCAGAATTCATTTGAAACCAGACAATCTGTTGCCTTACTAAACTTCACCAATAGCTTTGTAAACTCCATGAATAGCAGATGAAACATCCCACTGGAAAGCACACATAAATTCCTTAAGTGGGTTTGATTTATTCCTCCAGATGTTAACTAAACCAATTTTTAGACTTGGTGTAAGACTTTGTAAAAGGGATTTTGGGAAGGATATTTATTTGGGCATTTACTTAGATTTCTTGATAACACTACCCCCTCTCTGGAAGTTGCCGTTTGTCCTGGGTTTCCAAAGTACAAATGTCATCAAATGTCAGATCTCCATTGTTTGCCTGTCACTTACTTTTGCAATTATGGCTCTGAATGCTTTGCTATCTTCAGTTTATAAAGTAACATTATTCAGTGCAGTTGGTTTTTAATCAGGTCATTCTGTCTGAACCTGAGAGATAGTTTCCTCAGCAGTTATCTTGCTTTTAAAGATGAGGCAAGTTATATCTTAGTATGAAGTCATTGTAAGTGCATTCTGTCTCTACTTTGTCAGACTCAGGTTGAACAGTTAACTAAGCAACTGTGTCTCCCCCTCTAAATCAAGTGCCGTTTGTGAGCAAATGTTCCCAGAATATAAACACACAATTTATAAATATCAGAGAACTTCTTCTAAGTCAGACTTCTACTTTTTTACTTGTGAAATGTCTGTTATAAAATAAAATCTAACAGAGTTTAAGAGATAGAATTTGATCACAACACAACAAAATTAGCAGAATTATAAGTATATCTAACTTTCATACGCTATATATACTGACGTATGAATCTATAAATTTTAGTTTTTAAAAAATCAATCCAGAAACCTGGGTTGACATATGCACAGGTCAAAGTACTTTACCTTGACTCTTAAAAAAAACAAAATACAAAATACACAAGTATCTTTGAATATAATGGGGAAAATGAGAGATTAGTCAGTCCCAGGAGAACCTAAAATAAGCACCAGTTCCCTCTACCCTCTCCAGCGTTGCACTGCTGGCCTTTTTGAATGTTTTGAGTGTCCAGGACCAGCTGCCCCCTGAGGCTGTGCTAGTGCTTATCCATAGGTCATATAAAGACCCATAATTTTTTGCCACTAAACCTCCCCTCAGCTTACACCTGACGTCAACTTACACATGAGTATATACAATAATTACAATTTAGTTCTTTTACTAGATCTAATACCATAGGTCCTTAGAGTTAGAAAAACTGATTTTGTCTCTTCTTAGAAATCTTTATATATGATTTTTTAAAAGCCTAACACATCACATTTTTAAGGGTGCTAATTTCTTTTTGACAGTCTTTTAAATTATAATTATTAATAATTTTCCTTTGGTTGACACAATGCAAGGTTCAAGAATGCACCATTAAAATGTTCTATTAAACCCTGATAGTGGACCTTGACTTTGTGCCTCATCTGGCAATTGTTGCTTAGCTGGTGTTATATAGTATTTTGATGACTTAGGATTTATTTATTTATTTATTTATTTATTATTTGATCTTGTATTCCGCTCCTCCCTGCAGGCTCGGGGCGGGTCACAACATATAAAAACAAGCTGCATGCAATGGCCATGTAGCCGTACAGTAAAACAATAAAACATTTAAAACAATTGCAAGTCACATCACAAGGTGTTTGAAAGGAACATAAAGCATTTCCTCGGACCCGAGGCACAAATATATTAAGGGGCTGTAATAAGCAGCCACCCCAGCTAGTGTGCCTGATCAAAGGCCAATCTGAACAGTGTAGTCTTAACAGCCCTCCGAAAGGGGATGAGCTCCGTGACAGCCCGGACATCATCCGGGAGGGAGTTCCATAGCGCCGGGGCTGCCACGGAGAAGGCTCTCTGCCTGGTCGTAGACAGATGGCAGGAGCGGATTGATGGTACTAGTAACAGATTTTCTTCCTCTGAACGTAGTGATCTCGGGGGAATGTATGGAGCAAGGCGGTCCCTCAGGTACGCAGGCCCTAGGCCGTGCAAGGCCTTAAAGGTTAACACCAACACCTTGAAGGCAATTCGGTGCTCCATAGGAGGCCAGTGCAGTTGCCGAAGGATTGGCGTGATGTGCTCCCTTACCGGCGTTCCCGCTAGCAAGCGAGCAGCGGCGTTCTGCACTAGCTTGAGCTTCCGGATTGTCGACAAGGGAAGGCCAACGTAGAGGGCGTTACAGTAGTCCAGCCTCGAGATGACCATCGCTTGGATCACTGCAGCCAGGTTGTCCCTGGATAGTTAGGGTGCCAGTCTAGCCTGCCGTAGGTGAAAGAACGCCATCTTGCTGACCGCGGAGACCTGAGTTTCCATGGTCAGCAAGGGGTCCAGTTGGACACCTAAGTTCTTAACAAGGGATGACGGGCAAAGACGCTCGCCATCCAGGGTAGGCAACCGGCACTCATCCAGCCCAGGGCGACCAGGCCACAAGATCTCCGTCTTCGACGGGTTCACCTTCAGCCGGCTGGCACGCAGCCAACCAGTCACGGCTTCTTTAGTGTCTTTTAAAAATCCCTTCATAGTTTTCATGTTTTGATCCTTTTCTATGACTTCTGTATTAATGTTTATGCCAGAGTCACAGAAAAGTAGTTGTTCTGAACCCAGTAGGTTTAGCAAAACTACCTTTTGCCTTGGCACCAGTTTTTTAATTGAATCTGTTTGGGGGTCATTTTAGGGCTCTTGCATCACACCTTTGAGGTGTTTGTAGACTAAGTTTAATACCTGAGCTTTAAATTCTGGTGTTAGTTATTAAGCCATTTATGGTGTCTCTTTAAGGCAGTGGTTCTCAGTCTGGGGTCCCCAGATGTTTTTGGTGTACAACTCCCAGAAATCTCAGCCAGTTTACCAGCTGTTAGGATTTCTGAGAGTTGAAGGCCAAATCATTGGGGACCCTAGACTGAGAACTACTGCTTAATGTCATTGTCATTTTGTTATCCATCAATACCTTAATTGTTATCCATTCAATGTCTTAATTGTAAAATACCAAGCATTTTCAGCTGACCTGTCATATAGCACATAGGCTGATTAGAAAGAGGTAAGCTTGGAAATCTTTCACTGGTATCACACAAAAGACAGTATGGGAAATAAATAATGTGATGAAATTGAGCACATGAACAAAGAATACATATCTCTATAATGTTTTGGGAAGTTGCTTATGGAATTCAAATGGCTAAAAGATAATAGCCTTCACATGAGCACTAATATTATCAGAAGGAAAGATAATTTGGTGAACTACAGCTGTTAGAAGCATGAAACAATAAATGTTTATTTTACATTTCTGCAGTGTTCAGTGTGATGTTTTTAAATAAGAGAATGGTTTCATGTATTTTAAACCGGATTTTTGATAAAGTAATAACTGCTTTTGTTTATTGCCAAAATATTACTAGGTTTTAGGAAATGTAATTGTAGTGAAATGTAATACTATTGTGAATGTCCTAATAAAATATACAGTGGATTATCTTCAATGGACCATAGGATTACTTATGAACTTGAATCCTGTTACGCTATTAATAAGATAAAAAGGATGCTATTGATAGGTTGTATATAAAGACCAGTTGAGTGAACACACTGTTTCAAGGGGGCTGATCTACAGAAGTTTAATTTACCGTTTTTCATTCAGTGCTTTGCATCTCTCAGTGGATGAGTACTAATGGTATAGGCACACGCAATGAAGTTTCTCCTTCAGTTTTCTGGACTGTATGAAAAAAATAGTATGAGTATGAGGAAAGTCTTTCCCGAAACCTTAACCATGAAGGCACTCAAAAGACAGTGGGGGAATGATTTTAAGTGAAACTATTTTAGAAAAAAATTGTATTGTCTAAAAAAGTGAAGACTGACACATTGCATTATCTAAAGCAGGCCTGCACAACCTGTGGCCCTTCAGGACGGCAACTCCCAGAAGCCCTAGTCAGCTTGTCCAGTGGTCAGGACTTCTTAGAACTGCAGTCCAAAACACCTGGAGGACCAAAGGTTGTGCTTGCTTCACAACTGTGCATCTGGTCACTTTATCAGAAGAAAATATCTCTGAAATTGGGTCAATTCAAATTAACTTTGGCACAAAAGAGATCAAAATAGGAATGGCAGTAAAAGTAGCAATCCAGAAATCCATGATAATCAAGAGAAAGAAAGTAAGAAAACTGCCT
Source organism: Anolis apletophallus (assembly GCA_030556195.1). NCBI lineage: Eukaryota > Metazoa > Chordata > Lepidosauria > Squamata > Anolidae > Anolis > Anolis apletophallus. The sequence continues at coordinate 136,362,659 of JARBWK010000005.1, forward strand.
GTTATGTAAACAGGTGTTTCATTTTAAAAACATATTCACAAATAGAAATCCAATATCACAGGGATAGGTATGTCAGCCCAGACTAAAGTGGCAGCAGTGATGACATCTATATGATAGCTATGGTGAAGGAATGCAAGAAAAGCCAGGTGGGATGGGAGAAGATGTATGCCAGCTTCAAGTAACCTGTTGCTTCAGAACATGGCCTGTTGTACAGGTGATTGTCCAGCTCAGCCTCCCAGAGCACTATGCTTCTGAAAAATATCCCCCCCCCCCCCAAGATAAGAGGAGAAATGTGCTGCAGGGATTCAGCATCTTATATGTGCTGGCAACTCCCTTGAGCAGTGCCGAGAAGGCGTAACTCGTAGCTTGTATAGTTATGCCATGATCATCAGTTTGGAAAGCTTGATGGTCACTAAACCTAATTTCACTATGCTATAAAGTAGAAGACTCTGTATATACTCTCTTGTGCAGTCTTGTGGTTATCTTTTGCAATTGGCTGCAGGGAAGAAACAGTATATAACAGTAAAGTGTTTGGAAAAAAAATTAACACCAGAAAATTGTAACAGTATTAGCAAGCTTTGAACTATATTATGGGCCTTGAGTGCAGCCTTCACTTTCTCCCTTACCTGTCATGCATTGCCTACAGTTATTTGGTTCTATTAACAATTCTAATGTTTCCATCTAGCTACTTTACTAGAGAGCTTTAAATACTAAATATGTATTTGGATAATGACATTTTCATACAATAATCTGTTTTTAAACACTTTTACAGATGCTATGGACGGAAGTGAACTTAAACATTTTTTTGAGATTAACTATTCTCAGATTTATTTTATCTTCTATGAAAATTTCATAACACTGGAAAGTAACTTGAAACAAAAAGGTAAGAGGGAGGTTTTTTGTTTATCTGTCTGTCATTTGATTTTACCATAAGTATATATTTTTTCTGTCCAAAAGTATCTTCTCTATATGTCTCAAGGATGTTTAGTAATCAGTTCAGAATTGCCTATATTTCATTTTTTAAAGGTTTTGCTCAATTTTAAGGTTGTTTTAAAAGTAGTTTTTCCAGTGTGTTAACCACCCCTCCCAGTTTTGTATCATCTGTAAATGTAATAAGGATTCCCTCCACCTCATCACCCAGGTCACTGATAAATAGATTGAAGAGCCATGATCTCCTCTAATTCTGTTTTTACCACACAATACACGGCGGGCTGGATAGATGATTTGAAGGCACATACATACATTGGCACAGTCAAAAGAGTGTTAACTCTGTATCATGCCAATGTAAGTTAAATGGAAAGTAAACTAGAGAAAATCCAATATAGTCATATGTAATTCACAACATGTAATTAATGAAACAAAAGATGAAAGATTTTTTTAAAAAAAGGATCAAAGCTCTCTGACATTTGGAGACAATTTTTAAAGCACATCTTGACAGAATATATATCATAGATTGTGAAAGGTATTCACAAATTTAGAGAGTGCTAGACAGTTTAACAGAAAGCATCAAGAAAGCTATAAATGATAAGAATGTTTCATTTAAAAGGTGGAAATGTAAACCGAATGGGAGTTTATATGTAAGCAGACAACAAGGTAAATAAATGATATTATGAAAAATTCCAGAACTCAGGTACTTTCTCCGCTATATTTGGAAAATAATTACCTTAGGTATTTATACATTAAAGTATTCTAATGCCTCCAAGCCTGCTGGGGCAGTGCAGTAAACGATCTAACCAGTACTTCCAAATCAATTTTGCATTCAAAATCATTCTCAGTGTAGTATAAATTGTTGGTTCACTGTTATAACAGGCAGAATGCTGCTTATCTTCCCAAATTTCCATAGATTTGCATCCCACCTTTCTACCACCTGTAATCAACCCCTAATTTTCCAAAACATTTTCTGTGATTATTTATTATTTATGGTATTTGTACCCTGTAGCTTCTCACCCCCGCAGGGGGACTCAACACGGCTTACATTTGCAGCACTACAGGTCGCACCATCACAATACAATATAAAAATACATTAGTTAGAGCAAAGAGCACACTCACTCTAAGCAAAACCTAATTGTAGCATAATTGTTTTCTGACAATAATGCTCTTGCTTACTAAACTCTTGTGAATTTTCAAAGATCAATAGGGATTTGATTGTACTTTGTTTGATTTTCCTTGGTATTTTTGTGGGAATTCATGATCAAATCAATACATGGTCTTCATAATAACAGGAAACGTTTCTTCCCTTCTGCCAGGGAATAAATCTCAAAGGGAGGAGCTGGACTCCATTCTCTTTCTTTTTGAAGTAAGTAGTCACATTTCTGTTTTTATTCAACGTTATAGTCCCTTCATGGTCATAATGAACTACCCCTGGTGAACATTTCTTTCCACACAAAAATAAAATTGATTTCCAACTGTCTGGAAGGGTCAATGACAACATAGGGCCCTTCCACACAGCCATACAATCCAGAATATCGAGGCAGAAAATCCCACAATATCTGCTTTGAACTGAGTTACCTTAGTCCACACTGCCATATATTCCAGTTCAAAGCAGATAATGTGGGATTTTATTCAGCTGTGTGGAAAGGGCCACACACTGTAAGGTCTCAGACTGGCTGGACCAGCTGTACTCAGACCTGCTGCATGTTGGGGACCGTTTGTGTGACCGCCTCTGTGGTTTACACAGTGTAGATGAGGCCTTCTTTCAATGAAAGATTTAAAATATTAAATATTAACCTGATCTTTCATGATTATGATATGAGGGGGATTTAGAAGCTTGTTTCAGCTTACGCTTATCCTGATCTGGGATGGACTCTCCATTGATATATCATACCAGATCTCACAACCTGCAAAAGTGTATATGAATGGGTAAGCCTAATACTCCTTTCCATTAATTTCCAAATTTTCCACTGATTTTACTTCTAAAAAAGTTTTTTTGTTTAACATTAAATTTTAAAGACTTTAAAAATATTTTTATTGCTGATTTTATTTATATAAACTGTTTTGAGATTTTTTTAAAAAAAAGATATACAAACATTGCAAACACATTAGGTTCTTTATTTTGCCTTCCAGGCATTCTATAATTTTAAATCAATTATTTAATAATAATGCCTTGTACTCTATGGTTTTGGAGGGCATTTGGCTTGAGTCTTCTGAGTAAAGCCTAATAATGTAGTGTTTAAGTTAAAACACACACATTAATCATCATTGCTATTTTTTCTTCTTCTAAAAATCTATTGGTTTAGCTATGAAAACCTTTACTCTCCAGTTACAACGAAAACAAATGTTCTGTCACACAGCTTTATGAAAAATAACTGATTAATTATAGTATTCTTTAATTAGTATCAGAATTGGCCTTTGGAGAGACGTTGTTAATAAACCAGACTGAGAAGTCCTTCAGAGAGAACACAGAATGGAGAAACAGTGTAAATGTCATATGGATTAAACACTTAGATTTGCAAACCATAGGAGATTAAATTAATTGGTTATTTAGTTGGTTTATTTCATCCTGTGTCAGCAGGAATCAAGGCTTTCTCAGTGTTCCTTTCTAATTAGTTAAAATGTTAATTAGCATTATTAATGCTTGAAACCTGGAGTTAGATTTTAACTACAGCCCAGATCAGTAAACATGTTTTAAGAAGTGGATTAACATAATTATTGTATTTTTTTTGCAGCTCTTGCTACTGTTTGAGTAGAATTGAAAGTTAATGGAACCTCATGAATTAGCTTTAAACAACTTGGGTTTTGTTGATGAAGAATGCTTGTCTTTGCATTGAAAAAATTGTGCAGTATTTTCATAAGCCACATAGTTCCATAGGATCTAAAGGGCTTTCTTGGGATTGTTTAAAATCAACAGGTGGTCATAATCTTGAATGGACAAGAAGAGGGCTATTGCTAAACAGTAATCCATTCCCCAAAGAAGAAGGTACATCAGCAAGGGAATATGTTTATGGTGCTCTTATCCCTTGCTTGCCATCCTCTCCTCCATTAAAGATGTGGAAGCTTGGAGATGGAAAAAAATGAAAAATGTGGGGAAATTTCTCCACTTTTCTTCCTTATTTTCTCAGAACAATAGGAAAACACATTATAAAATATTTTCTTTTAGAATGATGACTAAAATGTGTAAGGGCATGTTCATATGCAGAGATATCTCAATTGACAAAGTAGATGCGTTCCTAGACATTATTTGTGTAAGAGAAAATTTGATACTGGAGGCAGAAATAAAAAGGTAAGAACAGGGATAAGTTGGTACACCACAAAAAGAGCAGTTCCGCAAACTTAACAGTATGCATATGTGAAAAGGTCGGGTGAGCATTACACGAACAAACGAAAATATGTTAATCTTTCTAGATTAAATGCAGCCAAAATGCAGAGTTCCCCATGTTTATGATGATTTCTGTTTTGGCGGCTAAACTTCTGGATTATGCTTTATTAGGATGCAGGAAAGAGTTTGTGAGACAAGTTTTTCTGCTTTCTGCCTTTCTTTCTGTTTTGGTTTTCGTACAGTGAAGAATTCTGTAGGTTGTTGGTGTTTACCTTGCCTGTAGCTAGCCACAGAGATGGCTACAGTAGCTTTGGTTAGTGTCACGTTTATCGCAAACTTCTGCAGTCAACCACTGAAAGTCTGTGTTCTTCCATTCCTCTTTCACCAATCAGCCCTCCACAATCCCCTCATTGTCAATGCTGTTAAAATGGTTTCCAGGTAGACAAAGGATGAGGAAGGAACCAGGGACAGGGCAAGCATAAACATACTTCTTATAAAAGAGGTTTTTTGTCAGAAACTTTGTTTTACAACAGTATGCCTATATTTGTTTTCTCCACATTGTTTCCAAGGCTGCATATAGCAGTATTTCTCAAAGTGATCTGTAGGTTGATGTCAATGTGTAGATATCAGCTGTCAGTCTAGTGCATTTCTGGGAAATATAAACTGTTATAGCCAACAGTTATAACAGGTGGAGGAGAGAGAGAGAGAGCCAGTTTCCCCATATCATATAGCCTGAAAAGTGTATCGAATCCTTGTAATTCCTTTTTTTATATGATTGAGTGCTTGAGACAGTAGTTTCTTAGCAATTATGTAGCTAAATGTAGATTGTGTGTGGTCAGTTGCAAGTGCTACTTGGCTTTGGAATTCACTCTACTTTTCAGATATGTTTACTTTCTTTAAAAAGAAATATGCATATTTCTGAAATTGCCTGAATCTAGCTATTTATAATGCTATGTTTATGAGTTGCAAACACACATCAATATTTAGAATATCTTCTGTAATAGTGGCCAATGAACAGTTTTCTACATTGCTTTAAATGACTTTGCTAGTAGTTTTTTGACACTTTCCAGGTCAATAGAAAAGCTTAATAATGGAAGAAATCATTTGTTTATCAGTAATAACCAACTTTCCTCGTCTTAAAAATGAGCTTCTTTGCACTTAAGCAATGTAAGTTAGACACTGAGAAACTGTTGCGACTCAATATGATATAAATATATGAATTATCTTGTTTTCTCCAGAGAATATTACAACTGCTACCAGAAAGGATTTTCTATCGGTGGCATTTCCACAGCATAGGTAAGTATACTTGAAGTCTGATTGTAGGTATATTTTCACAGCTCCTGTAGAGAAATGGGAAGAAGGACAAATCACCTCATCCCAAATCCTGCCAGCTTGGACTGGTAGGGCAGGAGGAAAATGTCCTTGCTTGCTCTCTGCTCTGGATTTTTATAAAATGAGCTGTTTTCTTCAGGCAAAAGCCATTTCTACATTTGACACCCATTTCTCTCCATGATGGAGGTTTCTCCAAAGACAGTATGGAAACTTTTTGCCTTATCTCCAGCTCCATGACACCAAACAGGCAACTACTTCAGAGGTTTCTTCATTGATGGAAGGAGGGTACATTTGAAGTTCAGTGTCTCCTTCTGACAAAAAGTGCCCATCTGTTATCCCCTGAATTAAATGCCTTTCCAGATATCATAGAACTGCATCTTATGTTTATTTTGAGACATTTGCTTTCAGTACCATGTATACTGCCTCGTTTTTATGCTCTTATTGTATGGCTGCACGTTTTGTTTGCGCAGCAGGTTTTATTGTATGTTGTGATCCGCCCCGAGCCTGCAGGGAGGAGCGGAATATAAGGTGGAATAAATAAATAAATAAATAAATATACCTATGAATTAGTTGACCTCATGTATAAATGGGGGGCAGGTTTGGGGTCCAAAAGCAATGGATTCTGATGTGATCCAAAAATAAGCCAAGGGTCATTCTTCAGAGAGGGTAAAGCACCAGTGTCATTTGCCCAGCCATTCAAAAAAAGGCTTAAAGTGGCACTGTGATTGAGTGAGTAGAGGTGGTTGTTACTTCTATTAGATTCTTTCAAGATGAACTAAACTCTCACCTTTTGTCCTCTATTCAGATATAGTTTCGTTTTAAAATAATAATTATAATACAGCATTGACCCATGGATAAGTCAACCCAGGCATTTTGGGTCAATTTTTGACCAAAATATCTAGACATATATGAGTATATATAGTATGTTTAACTTGCAATGGCCATGCCTGATACTTATGGGGGAGGAAATGGATTTAAATGTTTTGAAATTCCCTAATGTATTCTTTTATTACAGGATCAGTGTTAAAGAAACTTTTGCACACTGGAAACTGTCTTAAGGTATTTTTATGTGATTTTTAAATCAATATTATTTTTGTTGGTACTCTGCTTATTTTGTTTACTAGAAGAGTAAATCTTCCAGTCATAGAGCACATTGAGGGAAGCATTTGTGGCAGAACCCAAGAAGTCCCTCTAGCTCAGTGTTTCCTTAATTGGGAAAGTACAGATGGCATTCCCCAGTGCCTCATTATGCAGTGCCCTTTTCGGAGTGATACCAGGTGGATTTTTTTTCAAGATAACATTGTCAGACATTGCCTTGACAATAAAAGTCCACCATTGTAGTTATGTCTAACAGTGTAGGATGTTGTCCATAGTGTTTTTTTAATTTTGCAAGTGTTTTTATTTATCACATATTCTTGTAATCCAGTCACAGTAATCCAACAACTTTGATCAAAACACCTGTAGAAAACAGACCAGTAGCTTTCTGTGACTAAATTAGACTGGTAACAATAATACATGGCACCAACAAACCTTTATGGCATTAAGGTAAATTAGAATATTTTTAAGTTGTTGCATCCATCTTAGGGTAGACTGGAGTAGATACAGATTTGTCTAAAGGGCTCCTGATATTCTCACGAGAATACAACATTTGGTCTTCCTTCTTGTGGATTACTTTACATAGTAAGGAAGGAAGTGGAATAAATAAGCAGCTGCTCATTTATGTGTTAATACCTTAAATTACATTTGAAGACTTCTGGTTTTCCAGCTAGGAATGTTTTCAGATATTCCTTCAATTATTTTAATTAGCAACATGTTCATAAATTTAGACTTTAATTTGATTCCTTGGGTTGTCTGAGTTGTTTGTTTATGAGTCTTCATGACATTCTTGACTTCCTCTCCATGTAGCATATAACCTCTCATCTGTTCAACTTCTTGGCCATTTTTCCTGAGCCACTCTCATTAACACTTCGTTCCATCAGTTCACTATCACCTCTTCTTCTCTTCTTACTGCTCCACTTTTTCTTCTTAGATATCCCCATTTCCCTGCCTTCAGTGTGTTGTGTTCAAGCAGAAAGTCATTCAATCAACTCTTCCTCTGTGTAGTTGATGTTCCAAGGCTTTGTGCCTGCTCACTGTCTTACACATTTGGAGCTGGAGAGTTTCCCTACTTCCCTACTTTTTTATTTCAGGTAATGATAATCTGCAGTAAAAGTCAATCACATCCATCAAAAGCAAAATATGGGTTTCCTTTGTTTAATAAAGCAAGAAATCTACATTCAGAAATATTTTCTTATCTATTTTGAGCATTTCCTTATTTATTTATTTAAATTTTTTGTACCCCGACCTTCTCACCTATATAGAGGGACTCAGACCGGCTTACAGCAAAAATTCAATGCAATACAAATTAAAAGCTGTTACAGCAACATTATTAAAAACTTAAACACCAAAATACATACATACAAATGCATTGCCATTTAAAACAAATTCAACTCAATCTGAAAACGTGGTCACTCAATTAATACTATAATCAATCACAGCCTATTCTGGGAAAGCTTCATTCCACATCCAAGTCTTCACCCACCTCCTAAAGGACAACAGGGATCTAACATCACTTGGGAGAGAGTTCCACAGCTGAGGGGCCACCACAGAGAAGGCCCTGTCCCTCGTCCCCACCAGACGCGCTTGCGAAGAAGGTGGGACCGAGAGCAGGGCCTCTCCGGAGGATCTTAATGTCCTTGATGGTTCATAGGGGAGAATCCGTTCGACAAGTCAATGAGAATGTTGGCCTTTTTGACTACCTAGTTTCTTCTTTATGTGGTACACAGACTTTACTAATAGGAAGCAGGAGTCTTGTTTTTAGCTATTGCTGTTTTATTGCTTATTGTGACAATTAAGTTTTAGGAGGTAAATAAAAACACTAGCACATACATCCTGAGCACATAGTCCAGAACCACTTGACAAGATAATGGCAATGGTATGCCTCTCCCTCTCCCCCCCCCCCTCCAAAATAATCCTATGTTGAAGTAGTTCATCATAAATTGTGAGATTTTTTAAATGGAACAAAGAAAACTGCTGTGTAATAGGTTATAGCAGGGCTTTTTAAATTTTTACAACTCACAGCTGCTTTCCATCTAAAAAAAATTTGCTACCCCATGCTACCTGATAATTGTTTATGTGACTTCAGGTATATGGTATAAAATAGGTATAAAAATCAAATATTTACTGATAATTCAGCACTTGCAAGGCTTGCTTAAACCGGTTGGTTTTTCTTTTTTTATCAAGTACATCTAAAGCATTTTCTGCACTGTAAACACTATGTGTTGTTGCTAACTATTTTTTTGTGATCCCATAATTGAGGTAAGGGGATCCCATTTGGGATCAGGACCCACAGTTTAAGAAGCACTAAGTTAGACTACAGTCACCCATCCGTATCTACAGATTCTGTAACCATGAATTCAACAACCCATAGCTTGAAAATATTTCCCACCCCAAAAGGTCCAAAAAGTAAACCTTGCTTTTCCTTCATATTTTATTATACCATTGTATATAATGGGGCTTGAACAGCCACAAATTTTGGTATCCACAGGAGGTCTTGGAAGCAACTCCAGCAAATACCAAGGACCTTCATTGATCTAGCTCAGTATTATTTTCTTTGATTGGCATTGGCTCACTGTCAGAGATCTCTCCGATTACTTGCTGCTTTAGTCTTTTAACAAGAAGTATTAATATAAATCTGTGATCTGCTGCATGAAAAGCATGTGCTGTGCCACTAAGCTTTAAAGAAAATAGCAGGTCAATTTTATAGTCATGTTTGATTTTTTAGGAGTTGGTAAAACAATGCTCTTTTTGTTCGAGCAATATAACACAAGCTGCACTAAGCCACACCTTTTTGTAAATGTCTATCTAAAGCAACTAGCATTGGTTGGAAGTTAGAGCATTTGACATTTAGCAGATTCCTATATATCAGTGGTTCTCAACCTGTCAGTCCCCAGATGTTTTGGCCTTCAACTCCCAGAAATCCTAACAGTTGGTAAACTGGCTGGGGTTTCTGGGAGTTGTAGGCCAAAACACCTGGGGACCCACAGGTTGCGAACCACATCATGGTCATCGAAATTTTTCAGAACACTTCATGCTAGGGAGTTTTATTTGGTAATGACCCCTTGTCTGCTGTTGTGACTGCCAAAGAACGACTTAGACCTTTTGCTCTTTGAGTTTTGTGCTGTGTTATCAACAACAGGCTGATTAGCTAAAGGAAGGCAATTATTAGTTCCATATTTCAAAGAAAATAAAATTTCAATGCAAATATATGTACTTACAGCACTTCTATCCCGCCTTTCTCAGACCGAAGGTGACTCAGGGCGGCATACAAATTGATCTTATGGATAAGTCTTCAATTTTCAGGCGGCTTTATACTTTTGACATGAACATTACAATAATTTGGGTGCTTTGCTACCATAAAATAATCGAAGCAGCCTTGATATGGTCAGTGACTGCAGGATTGGTACATGGCTCAAGCATAAGCAGGATATATGAACAACAATGGTGCAGCAAGAAATCAACTTTAGGGGGAGAAATCTCAAGGATTCCCAAGTAGTAGTAGCAGAAGTTTTGGAGCTTAGCTGACTGATACATAATATGTAGTCCTGAGTTTCATAACCATATTTCATGTTGTTTTCTTCATATGTTGTGTTGTGGATGTTGTGTACAGTATGTTTTCCTTTTAAAGTTTGGACTGGGTTCTTTACTGCATTCTGTTGTGCAGTATTTTAATTTTATTATCTTTAAAAAAAATGTTGTCATTCTCCCAGCATGGGTCCCAAGGAACTTACTTACTGACAAGACAGGCCAACCCCCCCCCCCCCCAACCTGATAATAAAAAGGTTTGAACACAATTAAACAAACATCGCATTAGAATATCATTAAATTTGTAAAAGTATAATATCATTAAAAACACAGCACCGAATCCCCATTAAATGCTCTTGGTTACCAATTATTTAATGACTGAATAAATTGGTCTTTGTCTGCTAACAAAAGAAGAGCATGGAGGAAACCAGCCCAGCCTCCCATGGAAAGGAATTCCATTGACTCAGAGAGCTATGTCCTCACTAGAAAGATGTGTGATGGTGGTGGTATCAAGAAAAGGGTTTCTCTGAAGATTTTAAGACTGGCAGCTTTGCAGCTTTCACTGTGAATGAGAAATTACTGAGATAATCTGCTGCCTCACTCTTGTCTTGCAAACTCAGGGAAGTCATGACTTCCGTATTGTGTCAATACAACTATAGTGCATCCATCCTTTTTTTCCTTTTCCTTTTGCTTTACCAAGAGTTAGTTTTCCAGCGAATCGCGTCATCGCATGATATATCCAAAGTATAAAAGCATCATCTTGCTTCTAGTGTGTTCTGACTTGATTTTTAGCAATCCATGTCTAGACCTCATTTCCAACATCACTTTCAAATAAGTTGGTTTTCTACCTATCAGTTTTCTCGTCCCGATTTTACAGTCATACATACGGTAGAAACTAGATTTTGAAATTTAATTGTATGTCTTTACCCTTCAGGATCTTATCAATTTCCTTTAGTGCTGCCTTGCAAAGTCTTAGTTGGCTTCTGGTTTCTTCAATTGAGTCTTTCCATTTTGATTTGTGATTGAGCCAAAGTATAGAAAATATTTCAGTGTCTACATTACCCATCTGTGGTTATTATTTTTGCCTTCTTACTAATAAAATCCCACTCCAGAGAAGTAACTTGAGGATACCAGGCTGAGGTCTAGAAGAAGCAATCTGGAAACTCTCTCCAAGTTCCTTTTTTCAAATAACCAGAGCTATCTCTGTTTCATAGCCAGGCAGGAAGATGGATTGAAGTGAATATGCAGCAGATGACATTGTGACTTGTTTTTATGGTTTTAACGAATGTTTTATATACAGGTTTTAATGACTATGTTGTTTTAATGTTATGTTGGTGATTGAGATTTACTATTGTATTTGAGATGTAACGGCCTTGTACCGTTACTAATGTAAGCCGTCCTGATAAGCAAACAAATAAATAAATAATCTATTATGTACAGGAGACCTTGGATCTGGGAGGTTGTTGCATGGTCTAGAATCTTGTACAAGGATATTGGAGACAAACTTGCAATTCCCTACCACGGTATGTTCAGGGAGAGCCCTTCCCCTCCCCCCAAAAAATAATGACTTCACAACGGACTCTTTTAGGCATAACAGAAAACTACCTTGCTGAAGTGAGGCATTGTGCACATCCCTTTCACCCTCAGTCACTCTTGCTCTGGCTGTTTTCCAGAACCAGGAATGCCTAGGTATTGGTCTGACCTCAAAGATTCTGTCCATATCCTCAAGCTGTACAAATTGAAATATTCCCAATAAGCAGGTGCCAAGGTTACATTGACTGAACCTGTGTGAATTATAGCATCCAAATCAGAGTAGAGCTGCATGACTTGGTCCATGACGTGTCTATCTAATTTCTGAACTGTACCTGGGGGTTTTGTATTTTGCTGTTTTAACTGTTTAATTGTCTTAGATGTTTTATCGCATTGCTTGTGTGTAGTTGTACCTTCGCCTGTGAGCATGAGCCTCAGGGAGTCGGCGGCATAGAAACCCGAATAATAAATAAATAAATAATAATAGATGCTTCACAGTGGCTGCCAAGTTTTCTATCTTCTTTTCCAGTGGGGCAGTGTGTAAAAGGCTCTTCACCGCTCAGGACAGTTAGGAGCATTTTGTCTACTGTTAATGCCATTTCTTATTTCTAGAGATCAGCCAATACATTGACAGGATTACCTGCCGAGGTAACAGGAAAATCCCCACAGGATTATGAAATATATTCATAAGCTTCCTGCAGTGGACCATATTAGACTACTGTAATTGGTTCCCCTCCTCCCAAGTTCCGTTGGCTGCAAGAGTACCAGTCAGGGGTCTGCCATAATAACAGATCTATATGAAGGTTTTTCACACCAAGATCGGCATCATGCACCTAACACATAAAACAAGGTTTCAAGTGTGTGCTGTAGTATAGGTAAATGCCACCTGGGATCTACTGGGGCCCAGCAGATTGTGGGATGGAACACATTGTAGGAGAAATGATCTCCCAGTAGACAACTGGAACTCCCCCTCCCCATCTTCTCTTCCCAACCCTTGCCTGTTGCTGTAGAGAAAAACAAAGCAAACACAGCAGAGAGAGCTTAAATTTTACCCCTCCCCAGATTCGTCCAGCAAGGTATTTGTAACAAAACAACGTATTGTGTAGAGAAGTAGTTTAATAAATACTCTTTTTGGAAGTATTGTCAGCTAGTGAAAACCTGAATCTAGCAGAATAAACATGCTACCTTTAAGGCCTTGAAAACAGATTATGTAATTTCTCTGAAATAATGCAGTAGTTGCTTTTATTCTTCCCAGATCTATATTTGTATTTGGAGACTGATTGAGCTGAATAGTGTCTTGCTTTGGTTCTGAAAACATTAGAATTATTTGTATTATTCCACTTTTTCTCTCTTAACAAAGACTCTTCATAGCTAACAATACTAAAAACAATAAAGGATACAATTTGAAACTTAAAACATATATATACTAAAATAGAATTATAGCCATTAAAATAATTAAAAACTTATTGAAATGCATAAAACACTCCTCAGCACCCCTTGGCATCATCTTATAAGCTTTCTTATTTCTTATTTATTTCATTGTGATCTTATTTTGTTGATTTGTATTTTTGTATTTTTTGCTGTAATGTATTGTTGGGCTTGGCCTCATGTAAGCTGCTCCGAGTCCCCTTTGGAAGACATAGTGGAGAGATATAAATAAACTTTTTTATTATTTCTTCTTTAAATACCTGCCTGAATAAGAAAGGTTTTAATCTTCTGCTAAAACCTGTGCGAAGAGGAGTTACTGAAGTATTTTAATATATAGGATTTCAATTGGACTGTAAGTCCAATTGAACTATATGCATGTGTTTACACACTCACACATATGTACTCTGTTGAGATGATCCTGCAAAAATGTTTCACAATTTCAAAAATGTTTCAAATGTGTCAGACAGCTGTTGCATATGCAAATGCTATTTTATCCCATTCTTCTCTGCTACTGGGATAATTTGATAGCCACCTAATACCTCAAATCTATTGTTTGAATTACATTTACAGAGAATAATTTTAATGTTGATACAAACTTCAGAGAAAATTATATTTACGGTTTTAAAAAAGCCAAAACCACAGAAGGAATCTAGTGAAGAATGAAAAGAGAAAAAGGCAGCATGTTTCCAATCCAGGGCATAGTTTGGAGAGCTATATTTGTGCTGAGCTGACATTTGAACTTTCAGAAATGTGATAGTAACTCATAGGGAGCATTGTAGACTTATAAAGCATAGATAAGTCTATATAGAAACAATAATAAAAGCAGTGATATCATGTGGGAAAATATGTTATATAGATATAGCTGGTTTGGTGCACTGATAATCCCTTGTTTAAGGCAAATAAGATAAATCTGTAATTAAGACATTAAGCAATTCTGTACTTTCTCAGTATTACTTGTTTTTAAAACATTTTAATGTCTTTTTTTCAGTTAAGATGTGAAGGAATCCGGTTATTTCTTCTCTGGCTGCAAGCACTCCAGACCAATTGCGCCGAGGAGCAGCTGCTAATTTTTGCTTGCCTTGTGCCTGGTTTTCCTGCAGTGATGTCTTCAAAAGGTCCATGTACACTGGATACTATCACTAGCTCTCCTTCCAGTCTTCCAGATGGTTAGTTCTTATACATTGTATATTTACTGTCTCATGTTTTTAGATGAAGAAAGTTACTGTATACTTCCTTAGTTTATCTCACTAAAAAAAACCCTGTAGTCAGATACATTTAAATACATTTGTTAATGGATTCAGTCATAAATTCGTATAGGAGAAAAAAGCAATTGTTGTAATGATGATGAGAATCATAATCTAACACACCTGGAGGAACAGTCTTCTCATAGATGGGAAAGATTGCTCTACTGAAATATGTACAGTGTATACACAGCCTTTAGACAAAGTAGTATGAGATGTTTTTTATGAACTCCAGCAATCATAATATTTGTTTCAGTATTAAGTACAGAGCGCACTTTTTGACATATGACACAGCCAATCATTGAACTTTTTGTCAAATTTTTTGAAAAATGTGTCTTTGTTTTCTATTTTAGGAAAGATCTTTCCAGAGGAAATAACACCACTTTTACCACATGCCTCTGGTGAAAAGACTACCGAGGACCCAACTTGCTCCTTCCTTCAACTACTGTTAAAATATATGGTCATCCAAGTGAGTAAACATGCCATAAATCTACTTCAGCAACATAATTTAACTTGGATTTGGGCAACTATGGAGGGTTTGATAGACCTTTTTCTGCCGTTGGGACATTCCTCAGCTACACAGAATGCTAAATATGCTAAGGAAGGGAGGATGGAAGGAAGATTGTAATGGAAACATGCAGCTTTTAAAAAAAGTGAAAAAGTGAAAAATCTATTTTTTGGGCTTCAAAACAACCTTGGAAAGACTTCATCTGGCTCTAGACCTGTACTTGGTCCACCCCTAATTTTACTTATTCATTCATATACTCAATCCAAGTATCTCTAAAGTTAGACCTGTAATAGTGGCCGGATAGCTACATATCCCCCACGGCTGCTCTAGAAGTGAATCAGGAAAGGAGTGTTTCCTGATTTATATATGTACCTTTGTGTTGGGGCTGGATAGAAATGGTTTTTAACATGCCTTTTTTAGGTCTAAGTATTTATTGGAAAAGAAAGTTGTTTAGTTGTAAATAAATATGAAAACTCATTTAATTTTATTTTTTAAAAAATCCATGTATGAATATGAAACCCTTTTTACCTCTGGCACAGGCTGCAAGCTTGGAATGGAAGAATAAAGAGAATCATGATACTGGGTTTAAGTTCCTTTTTGCCTTGTTCAGAAAATACTATCTTCCTCATTTATTTCCCAGTTTTACAAAACTAACAAATCTCTACAAACCTGTGCTTGGTAAGTAAATACATTATTTTAAATCCTTTCAAAAATTTGTGGAGCAGTACTTTGATGAGTGAAGAGAGACTTCATTGTCACTTTCAGGGTTTAAATATACCTGTTTATACAAATGCAAATATATTTTTCGGTTTAGTGAACCATAACCTATTTAGCTCTAGTTTAATACTGCATTTTGAATATTTTAACTCTAACCCAGAGAAATATGAAAATGACAGAAAGGTGTGCCTCCAGAGATCTTGGTTAGCCAGGGACTCATGGGTTTTGAACTGAAATATGATCTTATAGCTCATATAATCTGTAAGACGTTTTGTAAAATAAATATGTTTACAGTCAGTAAATACATAAAGATTGCCTGATTTTTTTAAAGTCCTATGCTTAGGTTCAGAATTTGTCTTACAACTACCGTATTTTTCGCACCATAAGACGCACCTGCTGATAAGACGCACCTAGATTTTAGAGGAGGAAAATAGAAAAAAAAATATTTTCGCTCCCCCTCTAAAATCTAGGTAAGTCTTATCAGCAGGTGCGTCTTATCAGAGCCCTCTGGGGCGATGCTGCTTCACTCTTGCTCCTTCATCCCCCTTTCCTCCAGGGAAGAAAGAGTGGAGGAAGGAAAAGCAGCAAGAGGAGGAGAGAAGCAGGATCGGGCCAGAGCCCTCTGGGTAATGTTGGCTGCTTCCCTCCTCCTCTTGCACCTTCTTCCCCCACCCTTTCCTCCAGGGAAGAAAGAGGGAGGAAGGAAAAGCAGCAAGAGGAGGAGAGAGAAGCAGGATCGGGCCAGAGCCCTCTGGGGCAATGCTGCTTCCCTCCTCTCTTGCACCTTCTTTTTCCGCACCCTTTCCTCCAGGGAAGAAAGAGTGGAGGAAGGAAAAGCAGCAAGAGGAGGAGAGAAGCAGGATCGGGCCAGAGCCCTCTGGGGCAATGCTGCTTCCCTCCTCCTCTTGCACCTTCTTTCCCCCCCACCCTTTCCTCCAGGGAAGAAAGAGTGGAGGAAGGAAAAGCAGCAAGAGGAGGAGAGAAGCAGGATCGGGCCAGAGCCCTCTGGGGCAATGCTGCTTCCCTCCTCCTCTGCACCTTCTTTCCCCCACCCTTTCCTCCAGGGAAGAAAGAGTGGAGGAAGGAAAAGCAGCAAGAGGAGGAGAGAAGCAGGATCGCCAGAGCCCTCTGGGGCAATGCTGCTTCCCTCCTCCTCTTGCACCTTCTTTCCGCACCCTTTCCTCCAGGGAAGAAAGAGTGGAGGAAGGAAAAGCAGCAAGAGGAGGAGAGAAGCAGGATCGGGCCAGAGCCCTCTGGGGCAATGCTGCTTCCTCCTCCTCTTGCACCTTCTTTCCCCCGCACCCTTTCCTCCAGGGAAGAAAGAGTGGAGGAAGGAAAAGCAGCAAGAGGAGGAGAGAAGCAGGATCGGGCCAGAGCCCTCTGGGGCAATGCTGCTCCCTCCTCCTCGTGCACCTTCTTTCCCCCGCACCCTTTCCTCCAGGGAAGAAAGAGAGGAGGAAGGAAAAGCAGCAAGAGGAGGAGAGAAGCAGGATCGGGCCAGAGCCCTCTGGGGCAATGCTGCTTCTCCTCCCTCTTGCACCTTCTTTTCCCCACCCTTTCCTCCAGGGAAGAAAGAGTGGAGGAAGGAAAAGCAGCAAGAGGAGGAGAGAAGCAGGATCGGGCCAGAGCCCTCTGGGGCAATGCTGCTTCCTCCTCCTTCTTGCACCTTCCCCCCACCCTTTCCTCCAGGGAAGAAAGAGTGGAGGAAGGAAAAGCAGCAAGAGGAGGAGAGAAGCAGGATCGGGCCAGAGCCCTCTCTGGCAATGCTGCTTCCTCCTCCTCTTGCACGCACCTTCTTCCCCCCACCCTTTCCTCCAGGGAAGAAAGAGTGGAGGAAGGAAAAGCAAGAGGAGGAGGAAGCAGGATCGGGCCAGAGCCTCTGGGGCAATGCTGCTTCCTCCTCCTCTTGCACCTTTCTTTCCCCCCACCCTTTCCTCCAGGGAAGAAAGAGTGGAGGAAGGAAAAGCAGCAAGAGGAGGAGAGAAGCAGGATCGGGCCAGAGCCCTCTGGGGCAATGCTGCTTCCCTCCTCCTCTTGCACCTTCTTTCCCCCCCCACCCTTTCCTCCAGGGAAGAAAGAGTGGAGGAAGGAAAAGCAGCAAGAGGAGGAGAGAAGCAGAGCCCTCTGGGGCAATGCTGCTTCCAGAGCTCTTGCACCTCTCTGGGAAGAAAGAGTGGAGGAAGGAAAAGCAGCAAGAGGAGGAGAGAAGCAGGATCGGGCCAGAGCCCTCTGGGGCAATGCTGCTTCCTCCTCCTCTTGCACCCTTTCCCACCCTTTCCTCCAGGGAAGAAAGAGTGGAGGAAGGAAAAGCAGCAAGAGGAGGAGAGAAGCAGGATCGGGCCAGAGCCCTCTGGGGCAATGCTGCTTCCCTCCTCCTCTTGCACCTTCTTTCCCCACCCTTTCCTCCAGGGAAGAAAGAGGGAGGAAGGAAAAGCAGCAAGAGGGAGGAGAGAAGCAGGATCGGGCCAGAGCCCTCTGGGGCAATGCTGCTTCCTCCTCCTCTTGCACCTTCTTTCCCCGCACCCTTTCCTCCAGGGAAGAAAGAGTGGAGGAAGGAAAAGCAGCAAGAGGAGGAGAGAAGCAGATCGGGCCAGAGCCCTCTGGGGCAATGCGCTTCTCCTCCTCCTCTTGCACCTTCTTTTTTCCCGCAGCCTTCCTCCAGGGAAGAAAGAGTGGAGGAAGGAAAAGCAGCAAGAGGAGGAGAGAAGCAGGATCGGGCCAGAGCCCTCTGGGGCAATGCTGCTTCCTCCCTCCTCTTGCACCCTTTCCCACCCTTTCCTCCAGGGAAGAAAGAGTGGAGGAAGGAAAAGCAGCAAGAGGAGGAGAGAAGCAGGATCGGGCCAGAGCCCTCTGGGGCAATGCTTCCTCCTCCTCTTGCACCTTCTTTTTCCCCCCACCCTTCCTCCAGGGAAGAAAGAGTGGAGGAAGGAAAAGCAGCAAGAGGAGGAGAGAAGCAGGATCGCCAGAGCCCTGGGGCAATGTTGGCTCCTCTTGCACCTTTTTCACCTTCTTCCACCCTTTCCTCCAGGGAAGAAAGAGTGGAGGGAGGAAAAGCAGCAAGAGAGGAGAGAAGCAGGATCGTACCAGAGCCCCTCCAGGGAAGAAGGGAGGGAAGGAAAAGCCCTCCTCCTCTTGCACCTTCTTTTCCCCTCCTCTGCACCCTTCCTCCAGGGAAGGGAAGAGTGGAGGAAGGAAAAGCAGCAAGAGGAGGAGAGAAGCAGGATCGGGCCAGAGCCCTCTGGGCAATGCTGCTTCCTCCTCCTCTTGCACCTTCTTTCCCCACCCTTTCCTCCAGGGAAGAAAGAGTGGAGGAAGGAAAAGCAGCAAGAGGAGGAGAGAAGCAGGATCGGGCCAGAGCCCCTCTGGGGGCAATGCTGCTTCCCTCCTCCTCTTGCACCTTCTTTTTTCCGCACCCTTTCCTCCAGGGAAGAAAGAGTGGAGGAAGGAAAAGCAGCAAGAGGAGGAGAGAGAAGCAGGATCGCCAGAGCCCTCTGGGGCAATGTTCCCTCCTCCTCTTGCACCTTCTTCCCTCGCACCCTTTCCTCCAGGGAAGAAAGAGTGGAGGAAGGAAAAGCAGCAAGAGGAGGAGAGAAGCAGGATCGGGCCAGAGCCCTCTGGGGCAATGCTGCTTCCCCTCCTCTTGCACTCTTTCCCCCCACCCTTTCCTCCAGGGAAGAAAGAGTGGAGGAAGGAAAAGCAGCAAGAGGAGGAGAGAAGCAGGATCGGGCCAGAGCCCTCTGGGGCAATGCTGCTTCCTCCTCCTCTTGCACCTTCTTTCCACCCTTTCCTCCAGGGAAGAAAGAGTGGAGGAAGGAAAAGCAGCAAGAGGAGGAGAGAAGCAGGATCGGGCCAGAGCCCTCTGGGGCAATGCTGCTTCCCCTCCTCTTGCACCTTCTTTTTCCCCACCCTTTCCTCCAGGGAAGAAAGAGTGGAGGAAGGAAAAGCAGCAAGAGGAGGAGAGAAGCAGGATCGGGCCAGAGCCCTCTGGGGCAATGCTGCTTCTCCTCCTCTTGCACCTTCTTTCCCCGCACCCTTTCCTCCAGGGAAGAAAGAGTGGAGGAAGGAAAAGCAGCAAGAGGAGGAGAGAAGCAGGATCGGGCCAGAGCCCTCTGGGGGCAATGCTGCTTCCCTCCTCCTTGCACCTTCTTTTCCCCACCCTTTCCTCCAGGGAAGAAAGAGTGGAGGAAGGAAAAGCAGCAAGAGGAGGAGAGAAGCAGGATCGGGCCAGAGCCCTCTGGGGCAATGTTGCTTCCCTCCTCCTCTTGCACCTTCTTCCCCGCACCCTTTCCTCCAGGGAAGAAAGAGTGGAGGAAGGAAAAGCAGCAAGAGGAGGAGAGAAGCAGGATCGGGCCAGAGCCCTCTGGGTAATGCAGCCCTCCCTCTTGCACCTTTCCCGCACCCTTCCTCCAGGGAAGAAAGAGTGGAGGAAGGAAAAGCAGCAAGAGGAGGAGAGAAGCAGGATCGGGCCAGAGCCCTCTGGGGCAATGCTTCCCTCCTCTTGCACCTTCTTTCCCCGCACCCTTTCCTCCAGGGAAGAAAGAGCGGAGGGGAAGGAAAAGCAGCAAGAGGAGGAGAGAAGCAGGATCTGCCTCCAGAGCCCAGAGAAAGGGAGAGGCATGCTGCTTCCCTCCTCCTCTTGCAGCTGATTTTCATCCACCCTTTCCTCCAGGGAAGAAAGAGTGGAGGAAGGAAAAGCAGCAAGAGGAGGAGAGAAGCAGCGTCCCTCCGCCTCCGCAACGGACCAGAGAAGAGGAGAGGCAGCGACCGGGTGAGTATATCGCAGCCCTCCCTCTGCTCCAGCGCCTCCCCCCGCTGAGCTTCCATAAGACGCAGCTGATTTTTCATCCCACTTTGGGAGGAAAAAAACTGCGTCTTATGGTGCGAAAAGTACAAATCCTATTTTTTCAGCAAAATTTATTTCCAAGTAAGCGTGCTTGTTTTGAATATTTATGTCCTAATAAGCATTGTTTTAGCAATGGTATACTAAAAGTTCAATTTCTCATTTAAAGCTAACATAAATTACAAAAATTAGTTTTGATCATCCTTTGCATAATTAAAATGTTCCATTTGAAGAAGGAAATGATAAAGATATTATTTGGACTGAGAATCAGTTGTATGTGCAAATTATGCTTTTTAAATTCTTATTTAGATTGTTCTAGTAGAGTACAGAGAATCACTTGGAAAGTTTCAGACATCTTTAAAAAAATTGTCTTGGAAATACAATAAGCATTTATGTTTCTATGTTTTCAGCAGTTTTTACTGTTTCTACTAGGTGGGAAGGTTACACCATGAACTTGTGTTCCTAAGGTCAGGGTTTGAAAAAACACATTTCCTGTTTTCTGTTTTACAGACATGCCTGGTCTGCGACCTAAACCGTCATATGTTAGTGCAACTTGTAATAATGAAAACGTTTATAGCACAAAAATACCATACATGACTGCTCGTGTTGTTTTTATTAAATGGATTGTAAACTTCTTTCTGGAAAAAAAGTATTTTATACCAACACAGAATTCTAAAAATGGAGGGGATGTTTTGCCCAGAATCATTCAAGTACGTTGCTAATTTTATGATATTATTTCTGATGAAGGTTTAAATCAATGTTTTACTTTTTAAAGCCTCATTATTTAAACTTTGTCATAAATGTTGTTGCTAGGCCCTATCTTAATCTCAGCTAAAGTAGGTCTGCTGAATGAACATATGAATGATTGTGTCCATATTGTATGAATCCCACTGATTTAATAGGTTTACTATAAGTGAGACCTCCAGTTGGGTTAAAGCTTTTCTTTTTACATACGTAGATATCTTTTTACATAGATGCAGCTGCTTTCACTCATTAAAATATTACACCCTTTGAGACTTAACTGTAATCTAAAATTACCCTAAATTGCTTACCTGAAATTGCTTTTAGGGTATTTGTTGTAATGTTTGCTTATGTTTTAGTTAACTATGTCTTATTGGATTGCTTAACTCACTGTTATTACTGTTGCTTTATTGTGTAAATTTTGATAAGTTTGAACTCTTGAGGCACTGAATGTTTACTTTTTTGTGCGTGTAAACCACCCTGAGACCGTTCGGGGAGAGAGGGTGGTTTTGAAATAAAGTTTGTTGTTGTTGTCTATAGTTAAATAAGGAAAGTTTATTTAGTAATGGAATTACATCCTTGTGACAACTAGCAATTATTTTCACATATTTAGTGAAATTGAATTGAAACAAATTGTAGCTAGTAAAATTTGCACTTGCTTATATAGATTTTGAAAAAATGTGACTTCATCTTCTCAAATACATTATCAGAAAGACCCAGAGTAATATTTCCCCAAACCTTTAAGCATAAGAAGCTTGTGAGATGGGCACTATAAAAATATGGCATTTGAAATTTTATTGGATGGAATTATGAGTTGTTCTGTTGCAGGACTTACTAATTCCAGCTCTACTTATGTTGTTGGGCTGCAGTAGTTTTGTGGAGGTGTTCATTGTTAGTAACAATAAGCCTGACTCAAATTTCTTCTGCATAGCAGGTTTCTAAAATATAATTTGTATTCTCATCCCCCACCTCCTTTTATTCCAGACGGTGGGTGGTGCTGTGCAAGATAAAAATCCAGAGCCAGAGAACAGTGTCCCACCAGATCAAGAAAAAAGCCATTCAAACAATAACACTCTCTCTGAGCGGAGGCTCAGTGATTCAAGCTTTTGCAGCATTGAGGAGCAACACCGGGCAGTGTATGAGATGGTGCAGCAGATCTTTCTGTCCACACGAGGTTATGTAAATTTTGTCAATGAAGTATTTCGGCAGGTTAGTGTGTGCAAACATCTGTATATGTACAGTAGCTGTTTGTATTAGGTAGTACGTTTGGTTTGAATATAGATTCCTGGTTTGCATCTGTGTCACTTGGAGATCTTGGGCAAATGTCATTTCCTAAACTCCATCCAAAGCATATTGCAGGAGGTAATAAATCCATTCAATCTGCTCTTGGGTCTTCAAGCTACGTGAGAAGGAATTTAAATGTCAAATTATTCTGGGGATGTTATTCATGTAGTTTGGAAAAGAAAAGCACAAGGAAGCTGGGAATTCCTTTCCTGCCCTCAGCATGAGGACGGGGAAGAGCTTTGCTCCCTTCCAGTGAAGAAAGAGACAAGGAAATAGTCCCGGCCGGGACTTGTTGTGGGCAGGGTCAGCAGAAGTGTGCTCCCCGCCCAGTTCATTTCTCATTCACACAGAGATTGATTGGTAACATATCATAAAAGTTGCCCATAGTTAACCCACAATATTGTATTGTCTCATGATTTCACTGATGGGAAAGCAAACAACTTTGGAAACTGAATTATAAATCTTGTTGATTTCAGTAGTTCTTCCTTCTAAGCAACCTGCTTAGCCTATGCTACAAATCTTTTAATTTGTGATTAAGCTTTAAAAAGGATTTATACCAAATAAATCATAGAATTTTTGTCTTGAATGGGGGGGGGTCCTTAATGTTAGGGCTATGGAGGTATATCAAATCAAAACGAGGATCCCAGATATGGTACCTGTGCCCCCCCCCCCCAAATTAGATTTTCAGATAAGGACAATTTGAGGACTTGGATATTCTAGATCAGTGTTTCTCAAACTGTGCTCCTCCGGGTGTTTTGGACTTCAGCTCCCAGAAATCCCAGCTAGTTTATCAGCTGATAGGAATTGTGGGAGCTGAGGATGTTTGAGAAACTGTTCTAGGTGTAACATAGTAATGCCACTTTTAAATATACATATGTTAATTTCATCTTGATGTTATTTGCACAATCATAAGAAGCAGTAAAGATACACGTGATTTACATTTGTGATTGCTGTCTTCTCAAGATATATATATATATATACATACATACACACACACACTGTATATATATTCTTAGCAAACATGTGAATCTTTACTGTTGCCTAGACTATCTCTCAAAGTAGTATATGTGAACCTCTGCTGCAGTCTGCCTTTGGAAGGTTCTGCCTCCCCCAGCCGGCCCTTCCTTCTCTTCCCCCGTGCCATCTGCATTCCCCGCAGCCTTGCCAGCACACCACTGACATGGAAGGAAGATGGCTAAAACTAAGTTTGCTCAGTTGGTTCTTTGCAAGGTCAGGCTTGCTGCTCTTGGGGCTTGGGCCAGTTTGTTGTTTTCGCCGACTCACTGGTGTCTTCGTCTCCGCAAGCCTCCTTCCTCGCCTTCCCCCAGTTGGCCTTTTTCATTTAATCCCCGGCCTCCTCTGCTGTAACTCTTCACTCCCCCGTAGTCTTCATCTGACACACATTCAGGATGAACTGTGAACCCTCCCTCTCCCGAGCTGACAGGCTGGGGGGCAAAGGCATTTTCTTCTCTCCCGAGGCTCAGCGGCCAGATTTTCCAAACTAACATCGGGAATGCGATTCACGCTGGAAGGAAAGGGAAGTTCTGCAGCCGCTTTTCTGCCTTGAAGGTTTCACACTCACTCTCCCTCAAGGGTTTGCTCACCTCCGGGTCACTGGTGGCCTGGCCAATCTTTGGTGAGTTACCTTGTTGCAAAGCTTTTTCTTTTTCCTTTCGGGGCCAGGGCCCCCACTGCAACCGCTGACTGGGGTTTTGAGGATCCAGCCCGGATCTCTCGGTTGGGTCTCGAAGCCAACAGGGGGGGCTTTAGCCGGGCCTCCTTGTCCCTGTTGATGGCAAAGCTCCGCCACACTCTCTTTCTTTGTCTGCACCTTTTCCACCACAGCCGCTTTTCCTGGTCGCTCCCCTCCTGCCCCGGCCTTAAGCTTTGGCTCCGGGAAGAGCAGGGGACGTTCACTCTTCCTGAGGGCTATGGGCTCTGGCCAAGCCGCGGATTCATCCCAAGGATCGGGGGGGACGAAGGGCTCTTCGGTGCCACCATCGTCGGCCGGGGCCTCGCACGCCGGGTCTTCTCTCCCCAGGCCTTCGCCCACCAGCCTC
The DNA here is from genome assembly GCA_030556195.1 of Anolis apletophallus. Classification (NCBI taxonomy): domain Eukaryota; kingdom Metazoa; phylum Chordata; class Lepidosauria; order Squamata; family Anolidae; genus Anolis; species Anolis apletophallus. The sequence goes on from JARBWK010000005.1 coordinate 136,387,218, forward strand.
CTCGCCAGGGCCTCACAGCTCTTCACCCTCCCCTCGATGGAGGTTAAGCGGGCCACCAGGTCTTTTGGCCCATCTCGAACTCCCAACAAGGTCGCACAGCCCTTTACCATCTTCCCGACGGCGGTTGATGTTACGGCCAACTCTTCTACAAATCGGGGAGGCAGGGTTCCTCTGCATGCACCTCGGTCCCGTTGCCCTAAGGGGCCCACTTCAGACTGGCCGTCCTTGTGTAGCTGCTCGTGAATTTGGTCCACTAAGGCCTCTAACTGCAGGAGGGTCGGGCGAAGCACCTCTCCCGTCTCCCCAACCCCGAGCCTCCGGCATACTGTCTTCCGCCACTCCTGGGCAACGGGGGCTCGCTTTCTTCCTTCCCTTCCGCCCCTGGCCCCTTCTGTGTTGGGATCTTCGGGATGGGGGGTTCTTTCCTCTCTTCCCGGCGGCCTGGGGCCCCTTCGCCTCCTTTATGTCCTGGAGGGGCCTGGGCTCCACTTCCACCCCCACCTCCGGTCTCTCATCAGGGCTAGGGGGGTCAAGGGGTTCATCCTCACCATCGTCATCACTCAGGAACTCGCACAGCCGGGCACAGTTTGGGATCCCGGGGAAGGAGTCTCCCTCCACCACGTAGGGCACCCCCAACACATAGCCTGTGGCGGCAGGCTCCTCCTCGTAGTCCTCTTCCTCGGAGTCAGGATCCCAGTCTTCCGCCTCCAACCGCCGCACCAGGTCAGGAATCGCCTCCGCATATTCTCATAAGCTTGCCGCTTCTCCTCGGCCACATCTATCTTACCGGGGTTCTCCCAGCCGCCGCGGCATGGCCTCCGCACCGGTTCCCGCCAGGCACCTAGGGTTTCCATCCTCCGGGTCTGGGGGACGCCGACTCCATCCTCCCAGGTGGAGGCCTCTGGTTGCGCCGGTCCCTTCGGCCGCCCGCTCACATTCTAATTGGCATCAGTTCTGCTCTGCATTTTTCTTCTTTGAGAAATCAAGATTCATTCTGAGATTTAATATATCAAGTAACTTGTGCATTTTCAGACTGTGGTTCTTTTGATCTTATTTCAATGTCTTACAACAGTGCCCCCCCCCCCCCATTCTCTGGAATTGATGCCCCATCATCACTGTGATATAAAATCTGGAATATCTACTTTAAACTGGATTATGTGACAGTGACTCATATAATCCAGTTCAAAGCTGATAATCTCTATTTTCTGAAGTATAGATCCAGTTTACCTTAAGAAACTTTGCACCAAAAATGATGTGGATTCCAGACCAACTCATCTGAAGGGCACCAGGTTGGACAACTCAAGACCTTGTCAAAAACTTGATCAATATAATTTTCTTTCCAGATTTGTTTTCTTAGTGTTGGTTTGGTTTTATTACAGAATGTTCATGTTATGCCAAAACTCTTTTAAAATAAAAAATGTATGTTGGCTGGAAGTCCTGTGGGTTTCTCTTTTCATAGCATTCTTTTGCATAATATGGTTTCTTCTTTGATTGAATGGGCCAATAAATTATCCCTAATACAGGTCAATAAACTTTCAGTTACTTGTCAGTAAAATGCATTGTTCACATTTTAGGCTTTTTTACTGCCTTCATCAGAGATATCTTCATCTGAAAAGGTAGTGAAAGTATACAGGAAGTGGATACTGCAAGAGAAGCCTATGTTCATGGAAGAACCAGATCCGAAGGAAGTTGTTCAAGATGATAATGGCATCACAGATAATTCAACAACCGAGTCAGACGGCAAACATGTATGCTACTATTCTTCACTAAAAAGTTTGGGTAGTTTATAATGTATAATAAAATGAAGTTAATAAATAATTGGGATTGATAAGACTGAACATATTAAGATTTAGTTCTTTTGATTTGCTTTTAACTATCTGTTACTGATCATGCACCTATTCTTCTCTTAGGCCCCTTCTAAACTGCGATATAAAATCCAGATTATCTGCTTTGAACTGGATTATAATATATGGCAGTGTAGAAGGGGTTTTAGTCAGTCCAGTGCTTATCTGTTAAATTTTAGATAAGCAGTGATATTTTCACTTTTAGGCGTAATGACTTAATAGAATACTGTAAATGCAGCAAGACAAAATGCATAGCAAATAAAATACTACAATGAAGTACACTTATGCTCAACTTCATACATTGACTAAATATGCAATACTTCTTAGCAGAAGATTCAGTACTTTTGGAAGCTATGTTCTTAAAGCTTTAATTTTAATTTACTATGGAACATGTACACAAAGTGCCTGAATGAAAAGAAGGCGTTATTGGAAATCTAATCCCTCTCCAGTCTCGGCCAGTAAAGGAGCCATACAAGGACAAGTAGGGTAGACCTCTTCTACCTGTGACCCCCAGCTCTTTGAACCCCAAACTTCCAGAAGCCCTAGCCACCTTGTACAATAGTTAGGAATTCTGGAAGTTGGAGGTCCAAACTGCTGGAGGGCCGCAGGTTAAAGAGGCCTGATGTAGGGCATGCCTATCTATCAATACTTTAATGATATCCTTTTAAAGTCTCATACACTCCTAGGAGCCCAACAAGTTCCTGTCAGCTCTTCAAGACCACAGCTTTATTATTAACAAGAATAAAAATTACCCAATTATCCAGTGAGAGTAGGAGGCCTTTCTAGTCATAAAAAGAGGTTGGCAGACCTCCTGATAAATCTAGAGGACCTGTTGAGTCACCTGTCATCCTGGGTACGATTTCACTCTTGTCCATAGCAATAGTGTATTCAATCAGAGGGAATGAAGTTTGGACATGATGGTCTTTCTTCAAATACAGGTACACTCAGGAATTCCAGATAACTTCTCTGGTTCCCATTCCCTCAGAACAGAGGCCCAGAGTGCCCTCCAGATGAACTGGCAAAACTATATTCCTTCCTTTCAACTCCCCTAATCGCAATGGCACTCAGGAAGATCAGACAGGAAAAGGCATAGTTCTCATAATTCTACATTGGCTTTGCTGATCTTGATTTTTTGCATCTGTTAACCTTCGTTACCTGAGAATTTCTTCTGTTTCTGGGCCTGTTCAACCTTCTCTATCAGCATCTCATTTTCCACCTTTTCTTTTATTTGGCTTGGAAAGGAATTGAGGAGAAGCTGTGGATTCAATAAGAAATACATGGTCCCTTACTCACCTGGGTGGTTGGATGGCTTCTTCCCCTTGGCCAGAATGAACATTCACAGTAAATCCCCCAATCTACCATTCTGCTGACTGAAGCCCTTTCTGCATCAAAAAGCTGATTATCAACACAGGACATCTTTGAATGCTCTCTATATAGTGTGCTAAATCATTTAATATAACAATTACAATTTCTCATTTGCTTCTGCCGTAACATTGCAAGCAAAATTAGTGTTTTTGGTAAATCTACCTGTGCAGTGCCTAGTAATTTAGAGTTGGCATGTTCATGGTTGTGATACTGTTATGCATAAATTCATGCTGAGGAACATGTATTTGGCCTTCTCTGGGCTCTCTTAAGCACATGAAGTATTTGTTTGACAAGGGAATAAATCAGAATTCAACTTTTAATTTGTCTCCTTGTTTAAATAAAGAAGTCTCCTGGGCCTAAAACAGCCAGTGAGTCCAAAATTAAGTAAAATTGTCCCCCACATCCTTTAGCAGATGTGAAGGGTGTCCAGATGTTTATAAAATTAGGGAAGGGGAGTGGAATGAAGAAACAACAAACACTGTCCTGTGTAATGTATTGACTAATATTTCTTTCACAGCTTTCATCTAGCCACTCAGGACATAAACGATCTTCCAGTTGGGGGAGAACGTACTCCTTCTCTAGTGCTGTTAACAGAGGATGTATATTAGAAGATGAAAACAAGAACATTAAAGCTGGTCTTCAAGCTGCCCTACAGGTAAGGTATATGAGAAAAGCAGGAGATTAGATATTAAGTATGCAGCCCCTTGTTTTCTGTAGAATACAAAGAAAACACAAGCCTTGCCAGATACAGAAAAAGAGTAGAATGTATACATCAACTAGTAACAAGCATTATCTTTCTGCAATGTTCTAACCTTCTTTGATTGTGGAGAGGTTATCCTGTGTAGGCATAATTGGAACAGCACTTTGGTACTCTTACAAATACTGTTTGGTAAAAGCCATGTGGCCCAACATATTCCTGGTGGCTGTTCATGTCCTATGAATAAGCTTTGGGTGAGGTGATGAAAACTACACAAGGGCAATACCTGTGCCCCTTAATATCATTTTCTTTTGCTAGGGATGCCCTGATCTTCACCAGGTATCATAATGCAAGATATTCTCAGTCCTGCAGAAAGTCGTTAGACAATATATTACACTGAATGGTATCTTTCCTAAGTGTATCCCATCAGGACTTATTTATTTATTTATTGGTTCGACTTAATATACCGCTCTCTCTGGAGCCCAGAGTGGTTTACAGAGTTAATAGATAAAACACATAAAATGCAATAAAATACAATAAGACCAATTTAAAACCCCCAGTTAAAATCAATTCCAGCAAACTGCGATGGCAGTAGAAATATGCTGGCAGCGGCACAACAGGATGCTGATAATACTCATTAGTTATGGGCCAAATGCCTGTCTAAATAGCTAGGTTTTTACGGCTCTGCGGAACGGCATTAATTCTCGGATGGCTCGTAACTCTTCAGGGAGGGTGTTCCACAGAGTTGGCGCGGCTATGGCAACTCCCAGGCACATCCAGCAGATTGAGCCCCTCTGAGCGCAGTGATCTCCTGGGCACATAAGGGGTAAGCCGCTCCCTCAGGTACACTGGCCCCAAACCATATAAGGCCTTGAAAGTCAAAACTAACACCTTGAAAGTGACCCGGAATTCAATTGGAAGCCAGTGCAGTCCACGCAAGAGTGGAGTCACGTGGGCAGATCTTGATGCTCCTGAGAGCAGACGTGCTACAGCGTTCTGCACCAGCTTGAGTTTCCGGATTGCCGACAAGGGTAGGCCAATGTACAGCGCATTACAGTAGTCGAGCCTCGAGATGACCGTGGCTTGGATCACCGTGGCCAGGTTGCAGCGGGAGAGGTAAGGAGCCAGATGTTTTGCCTGTTGTAGGTGGTAGAAGGCTATCTTGCAGGCGCAGGCAATCTGCTCCTCCATAGACAGCTGGGAGTCCAGCCGGACCCCTAGGCTCTTTACTGACGGTTGCATTGCAAAAAAATACACACACAAAAAAAACTGTACTTACTGCAAATGAACCACTGGCTATCCCCAAGATTTAAATCAGTTACCAAGGTGTATTGTAGGATTGGTTTTGGTTTTTTTGTTGATGATGCTTTAAATCAAGTCAGAAGACACTATGAATTTTTTTGGAAACTCTGGAGTTTCCTGGGACTTTGAGGAAGTCTGGACAGTGTGATCAGGTTTGATTCAAACCTAATCCACTATCCAGATATAAAACTGGTGGGATCACTTCCACTCTTGCTGGTCATTCAGCCATCCCTTTCTAACACCAACAGAAGTGCCTGGGTGGCTAGGAAATGGTAGCAATATGGAAAAGGTGAAGTGTAGATCTCCAGCTCCGGGGGTACTCCAGGAGTATCTAAACTACAGCTCTGGATTTGGCACAATCCTGCTGGATCCAGGGCTGCTATTTACACCACATTAAACTTCCTGATGTAGATAAGCACACAGTCTTCTACTGATGTATATAATCATGCACTGCACAAGGCTAAAAAAAGATATAATGAGAAGTCCCATTGCTACTTGATCTAAATGTTTTATGGCTATGGTATGTACAGCTTTTTACATAAAAGAATTGCAAAAACAATGCCCTATTGTCAAAAGATGATTTTGTTCATGCATCTAAATGTTTTAAATAGGAAATAGTAACATATTAGAAAATAAAATAAATCTTAATATAATGTGTTGGTTACTGTTGTGTTTCCCCCCCCCCCCCATTATTAAGGTATTCTTAACAAATGCTGCTAATGTATTTTTATTGGAACCTTGTACTGAGATACCTGCACTTCTGAAGGAGCAAATTGGTGCAAGCAGAGCAGTTTTGAGTATATTCAGGCGCATGATCATGGAACTTCCAATGAATCAAAAAACCTGGTATGTTTTAGTAACTACCCTAAGTTTAAGTTTGGTTAATCCAATCATGTAACATATTTGAAAATGGCTCTGATACATTCAAGGTATATTTAAGTCAAAGTGACTGATACTTTCAGAAAGATGCACATTTTAAAAATATGGATGTGAATTTTATAAAATGGTGGGATTAAAATAGGTTTAACAATCAACATTTTGTAGCAGTATTTTGTGCCCTAAGCAGAAATGTAGTGCATCAAAAATAAATTCAGTTAAAACAATTATTATTTATTTGCATGATCTGAAATTAGTGCACATGCAGAATTTTCTGTATTTCCTTATGAAAAAAGACATGTTTTTCACTGGCATTTCAGGATTTATGAACTGCATACTCCCTGATAACAAAAAGAGAAAATCATTCCATTTTGTTAGATATTTCCCTTTATCTGTCTACCTCTGCTAAGTTGGAGTTCACCTAACCAACAAGAATATATTTTGAATTCTGAAACAATAAGATTGGAATTCCGAAACAATATAACTTGGCACATTGCACAAATATCTGAACTTAAATGTAAAACATGGGAAACAGGGTAAGAAATTTATTTTCAAGGGGGGGGGGGGTTACACAAAATATGAATATCACTTTTGATAATTGTTCTGTTTTGTAGAATGAATGTGTGTGTGTGTGTGTGTGTGTATATATATATATATATATATATATGCGCACAAGGGGAAATTGTTTATTTCTATTCATAACTAAAGCAAGTGTAAAGGAGTAAATAAAGAGTTTTGTGATTGATTAGTTTGTTAACTTTAGGGATTGTGATGTAAATATTTATATCCTCTCCAAGTGAGCTTTCTTTTCCTTTCTTTCTTTCTTTCTTTCTTTCTTCCTTTCTTTCTTTCTCAAGTGATAACAAAATAAGGAACAAAAACTACAATTGATTGCAAGATATTTTTTATTTTTCTTACAAAACTTTTAATAGTATATATATTATAATATATATAAAACATATACTAAAACTACATCAAAAACACAAAAACTCATAGAGCAAAAATGACCACGCTATAAGCATAGAAACAAACATGTTGTTGTTTATTTCTTTAGTCGCTTCTGACTTTTCATAACCTCATGGACCAGGCCACACCAGAGCTCCCTGTCAGCCATCGCCACACACAGCTCCTTCAAGGTCAAGCCAGGCACTTCAAGGATGTCATCCATCCAACTTGCCCTTGGTCTTCCCCTCTTCCTTTTTTACTTCCATTTTCCCCAGCATCATTATCTTCTTCAAGCTTTCCTGTCTTCTCATTATGTGGCCAAAGTACTTCATCTTTGTCTCTAATACCCTTCTCTCCAGTGAGCAGCTGGGCATTATTTCCTGGAGTATAGACTAGTTTGATCTTCTTGCGATCCAAGGCACTCCCAGAATTTTCCTTCAACACCACAGTTCAAAAGCGCATATCTTCCTTTGCTTAGCCTTCCCTATGGTCCAGCTCTTACATCCATAGGTTACTACAGAAAATACAATTGCTGTAACTATTCGGACCTTTGTTGACAGTGTGATGTCTCTACTCTGAATTATTTTATCAAGATTGACCATTTGTCTCCCCCCACAAAGTAAACATTTTCTTATTTTCTGGCTGTACTCTGCGTCTGCAGTAATCTTTGCGCCTAGAAATACAAAGTCTGTCATTGCCTCCATGTTTTCTCCCTTTAAACAAACATAATGCTATGTAAACTAGCCCATTTTGCAATACTATCCTTCATTTTAATAGAAACATATACTGTTTACCAATTAGTTGTTCCTCTACTGTATAATTGTAATTCAAACTTTTGTAAATCTTTCGAACAATTAAGAACAAACACTGCGGCTTTGTTTTCATTATATCGTCTCATTGGTTCTCCAGACTATCTTGATATCTTATGTGTTTTTCTCTATGTTGTTTCTTTTCTATAAAAACTTCTCTTACCAAGACCCATAAACACAGTCTAAGTTTCTATGTATTCTGTTATATGTTATCAATAATTTTATTTATTTATTTGATTCCCCCCCAAATCCAGTGAGCAGCTTGGGTTTTTTAACTGGTTTTTGCATTTCAGTGCTGTGCATCATTGCCTCCATTTTGTTTGCACTGTTTTCAAAACTCTACATTGCCTTTTTACCTTGTCTCCTGGATTTATTACCAGCTATTGAAAACATAAGTGAAGAACCATGACCCATAAAACTTCAGTAATGCAAAACCTTGCTGTTTGAAGTTGCTGTTTTTTTCTGTGACCGTTGGTGATAATTTAGTGGTAATAAAAAAACACTCTGTAACAATTCCAGGAACAGCTAGACACTTTAGCTGCCATGGCATAATGCTATAGAATCATGGAAGTTGTAGTTTTACAACTACAAAATCCTGCATTGAACCATGGCAGTTAAAGTGTGTCAAACTGCATTAATTCTATAGTGTAGATGCACCCTTAAAATAATTTATTATTATCTACATTTCTATACCACTTTTCTCTCCTCTGTGGGGACTCAAAGCAGTTTACAACATAATAAATGGCAAAATTCAATGCCTCACACATATATATATATATATATATATATCGCATATCTAAATCAGTAACATATTTAGGTACAGATTGAGTGCATAATGGGGAGGGTAATAACATCCTGGGCCTTCTTGGGGGGGTGGTAAATGTGATATGAGGTCTGGGTGGGGGGTGGGGAGTTTTATCAAATGATGGCAGTAGGTTACTGATCAGTTTGGTAAAAGCCCAGAGGACTTTTATCAGTTGTGTCATAAGTGGATTGTGGAGAAGCTCCCTGCCCGAGTCAGTTTTGAGCTATCACTTGCCAGTAAGCTGAGGATGGTTTATGGGCAGGCAAAAGCCAAAAACTCATTGTTTGCCATTTCTACTGCTGACAGTTACTTGAGTTTGAGCTATTGGAAATCTCTGGCTATGGTTGCCTATCAGAAAAGAATATCATTGGAGTAAAATGATGCAGATATGGCGATGCTTGAGAAATTGCTTATTATTAAGAACAAAAGAACACATTGAACAACAACCATATCCTGCAGACTTTGTTACAAAACAGTGGCCTTTAACAACTCAGACTGTTGCTTTAGTCTGTGAAAAAACCGGTAAACAACTTGTGCTTCATAACACTACTTCAGTGCTTTTATACAGAAACATGTGTCTTTGAAAGAGAGCTCAGTTCAGTCTAATAACACAGGATCCAGAAAAGAGGAAAAATAGGTGAGCAAAAACACCAGAAATAATTTTAGCTGGCAAAAGGATACTGCAACAGGACCTTACAAGCAAAGTAGCATATTGCCTATAACAGGTCATATAGAGTCATCAGATATTCTCTGAGCCAACATCTACATATATCCCCCCCCCCCCGAGTATTAATATGCTTGCTGTAGAGAGACTTCCCGGTGTATCTGCATGTAAGAGAATTGTGGTAATATTTGAACAGTTTGCAGTCCCTATTATGTTAATGAAGTGTGTGTGTGTGTGTGGGGGGGGGTTAAATCCAACTTTCATATAATACCAATGTGGGTTTTTCAAGTTTAGCTATCCCCCATGAATTATTCACAAGTATAATAGTGGGGTTCCTACAGAGGAAATAAATGCTTGCTTCAGGAGAATTTCTTCCAAGGCCATACTGCCATCTAGTGCTTCCAACAAAAGCTTTTAGCATTGCGATAGAGAAGCAATTAATGGGCCAAAGTTAAATGCGCTATTGAATCTAATGCACACCTCAATTTTCAAAATTCTGAAACCAAATAAAAGTATTTGCTGCTAAATGTCGTGTACAGCAGCAAAAAGTGTCCTCTTTGTCATTTGGCCCTTACAGTTGTCATCTGCTTAGAGTCCCTTCTTTAAAAACGAAAGTGTAAGAACACCAAAGCTTCCAGCAATGAAAAAAACAAACCTTCGGGTGCATTTATGATGTAGAATGAATCTACTTTAGGTACCCTGTCTCCATTTTATGTAGTCATGGAAGCTGTAGTTTTACAAGGTCTTGAGTCTTCTCTATCAAAGAATGCTGATTCTTCACCAAACTACAAATCCAAGGATCGCATTGAGCCTTAGCGATTAAATTACAAGTGATGTTTCTCAAATAGGAGCTCCTTTAGCATTCTCTCAGCACTAAGATTACCATATGATGTGAATCTAATACACATTAATTTGGCAAGGTAATTTAGCTAAAATAATTATATTCCGCTCTCTTGGCATAAGAGAGAGCGGTATATCAAATTGAATCAATAAATATTCAAGTAAATAGGATAGACTAAACAAAAGTAATGGTATGTAGAAAAAGACATTCTCATTTTCAATGGTCTACTAATGATTATCAAATTGAACAATGCTGGGAATTTAAATCCCCAGGTATTGATTTTACAGAAAACCTATCCTGGAAGCCCCATGTCGAAGTTACTAGAACAGTAGCTTTGAGATCTGTTAGATTTTACAATATTGCAGGGAGCCACCTGGTTTTCCAGCCCTGAAAATATTCCAGGGCAAAGTCATTATCTAGATTCTGTATGATCCCACTGTCAGGGAATGGGATGGCCCTTAGATGGCCAAACGCAAGGCTTTTCAGAATACATATTCTCAGGAAAATACTTCCACCATCCACCTGTTATCCCTTTAGCTCTTAATTTAGGGCAGAGGTCAGTTCTTCTATTAAATCTCTGATCTATTTTATTTTATTTAAAAACAAGAATTTTAAAAGGTTCCTTTGTTATGGTTTGGAATGCAAGATATCAAAAATTGCTTCAATCATGTCCTACTCTATTTTTAAAAAATCTATCTTTAGTTCACAAGAGAGGCTTTGTGAATACAAACATACACACACTTCAAGAAAAAAGACGAAATAGAACACACCAATGGTATGTATAACTACCAGAACATGCACCTGTATTACTACTTTACAGAATTTATTTGCTTGTTTACCTCATTTATACCCCGCCTTTCTCTACCCCAGGGTGGACTCAAGACGACTTATCACCTCATGCTCTTCCAGTTTCAGTAATCTTTATTTCTTAGCATCATCCATTCAGTTGGCAAAATCAGTAAGGCCAAATCTACTCTTCACTTCACATCTTGAAATATTTTGAATTTCATTCTAGGCTTTCTTATTGCTAAGTAAATTTAGATATATCTCTTCTGCCTTTGTTTAAATGGCAAATTCTTTGTCAAAACTGGTATTGGCTGGAATAAAAACAACATTCTAGGTAACACAATCATTTTTATCGCTGAATATTCTTCCTAATAAGGACAAGTTTAGATCTTAACAGTTTTGCATAATCCTCTTAATTTTTTCCTATGTCTTCACACAATTAATTTGACATAAAAACAATTCATATTTATCAGTGTAATGCCTAAATATTTTGCATTTTCCTTAATTCCATTTCCAGTTTTCTTCTGTTCTGTTTTATATGTGATATGTATGCTTTTAGACATTTTATATATATTTATGAAATATTAAAATTATTTCATTTTAACTTATTTATTTCTAAAGATGTCTTTGCCCAACTTTGTCCTAGGGAACAAATGCTCCAAATTCTTCTCAGGATAACAGAAGCTGTTATGAGCAAATCAAGAGATAACCAAATGCAAGATACATTTGCTCAAAGTTTAGCAGGTGTACTATTCCGGGTATGTCTCATTCTTTGTAGAGAACATAAAACAGGAGTTGATAGAATACTAAAATGTGTATTCCTTGGTGCTTTTGGCAGTATGAGAGTGCTTTCCTTCTGTAAAAGTTCTCGTGTTTGTAAATAACATATGCTGCTGCTTATTTTGCTGTTTCCTTATGACTAGAATGTGGATTTCTGAATTTACCTAGGTTCATCAGTCTGTGCATATGAAAATAATTGCAGTATGTATCTCTCTTAATTTCTCTGTGAGGAAAGATAAGCATCTTAAGGGAGGAGTGAGATCAGGAGATTAACAAAAGAGAGATATAAGAATCTTATTTGAATAGGGACAGTTTTCTCAGCTATTGTTAAATGTAGAGGTTTCTACTTTTATTGGGTTTTTAAAAAAAAAATCATGGTTACTCTTCCATAAGGAATTTTCTTCCTGCTCTTGTCTGAATCTGAATTGTCACTGCACTTTCACATAGTACAAATTAATTAGCCCCATAATTGAATCATTATGCAAAATGCTATATTATTTACACAGATGAAATGCTCTGGGCTATGAATGGAAAGCACATTGCTGTATTGTTTAAAAAATACATGTGATCATGTCCTTTGACTTCACAAAATCCCTCGACAGAGCTTCCAACTGGCAGTGTAATTGGAGCATGTAGCTTTGCCCCTTCCTTTTCTTTCCCATGTGTGGGTGAGGACACATGGAGTGGCAAAACTACTGCAACCCAAAGAAAATATGCAAAAGCATCTCCCTTGCCACCAGATCCTACTAGCTTAACCTTCACTGTGCTTTTCCCTCATTAGGGGTAAGGCCAAATTAGACTAACTATATATAGTCAAGTATAAGACAACCTCATATATAAGTTGGGGGCAGGTGTGAAATGACCCTTGACTGGGTCAAGGATTGTTCCAAGGGCAGTGCTTCTTTCGGGGGCAAGATGTTCCTGGCCATTGTCAGGAAATTGCCGGGCATTCAAAAATGCCAAAAGCAGAGCCATGTTGGCAAGAGTAGAGGGGGCGGTGCTTCTTTTAGGTTCACCTTAGATGGACTAAGCTCTCGCATTTCTCAGTTCTACTTAGATAAGAGCTGGCTGGTTACTTTTGAAATAAGACTTAAGGCACAGTACTTACATTGACCCGTAGTAAGTGCACCCCGTTTTTGGGGGGGTGATTTTTAACTGAAATTTTCTTGACAAGTACATGAATATATGGGGTACTTCTTTTGCATTGATCGGCTCTGCATTTAATTAGTATGATCTAGCACTGGCGGCAATGACTAATCTGTGTATAAATGTTCTTTTATTTTTGCCTCTAGAAATCAAAGAGTGTAACATTCTAAGTGAAAAGTCATTCTGTTTTCCCCTTTCACTTTGTCTCCCCATCACAGACTCTTATTGTGGCCTGGATCCGAGCTAATCTAAGTGTCTATATTTCTCGAGAACTCTGGGATGAACTCCTGCGGGTGCTGTCCTCTCTTACGGACTGGAGAGAACTAATCGCAGAGTGGGCTAATATCATGGACTCTCTGACATCTGTCTTGGCCAGAACTGTGTATGGTGTTGAAATGACCAATTTGCCCTTGGATAAGCTAAGTGAACAAAAGGAGAAAATACAAAGAGGAAAAGGTAAATCTCCATTTTTAAGTGTAACTCCAGCCACACCTCCCACATGTATGTATGTATCCAGAGTTACACTTTAAAATATACCAGTTCTGATTTACAAACAAATATAAGCATAGATAGCATAGAGAAGCTTAGCACGCCTGTGGTGCTGTCTGTGCCCCTGTTCAGAAAATTTCACCTCACTTTCTGTCCCTGTGATAATTGGATTTTGAAAAACTTAGGGGCCAGGAAGGCAGTTCCATTTTGCCTCCTGTACTGTGCTTATAATATAATATAATATAATATAATATAATGTATATACATATAATATTGATAATATTATAATGTAATACAATATAATACTACTAATAATATATTATAATTATATATTTTATATTACATATAATATTACAAATAATATTACAATATAATGTTATAGTACAATGTAATATATAATATTAATGTGCTATGGCAATAATATATTTTGTATTTTAATTTTACTTGTAAGCCACTCTGAGTCCCCTTCGGGGTGAGAAGGGTGGCATATAAATGTCGTAAATAAATAAATAATTGTTGTGGAAACAAGGATTGGTGATTAAATGTCGCACACCAGGGTTGGAAAGGCACCTTTAAACTAATCTCACACTCTAGAGTTCAGTTATAAGCAAAGCAGTTTATTAAGGTATACATGTAGCTTCAGCAAAAATGGTAAAAGAATAAAAAGTCAATACAAAATATAATCCACGTAAAATGCTTGAAAACATTAATCCATGAGACCAAAATGCAATCAAGATCTTTAAACTGGAATCTTGACAGAACACAGCAATCCAGAGGATCAGAAGTACATGGCATCTATAACAAAGATCCAAAAGTAGATGATTCCTTGAAACCACTTGATTCTTGAAGTAATACAGGAAACCAGGAAAAACACTGGATAGGAGGCCATAGAAAACCCCAAGGCTTGAGTCCAGGAATCCCAGAACAAGAGGGAGGATGTTCACTTTACCCAGACGTTGATTCCTCTGGGGGAAAAAACCCAAATCAAATCTGCTTTATACCTTTAAAAAACTATGCCTCTACCCTTGCGAACTCTCAGGAGGCCCTCTTCTCAGGGAGAGGCACTGTGAGCGGCGCCTCCCTTCAGCTGCCTGTCTCTGTTGACAAAATTCTCTCCTATCTAACTTAGGAAGAACAGGGGAATCAGAAGACTCCCCATCTGCAATTATTACAGTCCAATCTGAGTCTGACCTTGGTTCCCTTGAGATGGCTGGCTCAGACCTGTTAGGCTCTGCATCTGCCTCCAACTGGATACCCACTGCTAGCCTAACATTCCCAGAATCCCCAGCCCCATCAGTAGAGCATTAAACTCCAGTGAATCCCCAGCCCCTTCAGGTGCAGCATCGGGTACAAAAACAGAATCCTGTGAGTCTACAGAACTGTCAGGCAATGAAGCAATCTCAGGCTGAACCACAACATAGACTTTCAGTTGAGATACCATTCCCCCATGATAACTATCAGGAGTGAATTTCACTTCCTAGGGTTACATTTCTCTCACTTCATGTTGTCTCACCCCAGTTCTTAACTATGAGTAGTTTGTAAGTCAAATCTTTGTAACTTGGGAACTGCCTGTAGTGTTATTCCAGCAATGCAGATATGATTCCAGACTATGTGTGCAGAAGGATTTCCAATAGTTCCAGTTGTATATCTAGTGGGAAAACCAATTGTATGTTCAATTACAGAACTCCTAATTGTTCAGTGTGCAGCACAACCACATGCATATCTAGGTGTACAACCAATAATGGTAGTATGACAAGGAATCAGAAGTATAAGTGCTATTGCATTTGTAACTGTAAATACGGAACTCCATTAGCATAGTTTTCCATTGCTAGGATATCACAAGTGGGTAGTAGAAGACACGGTCATTCAGTATACTTCCATGAATGGTCCTTCTGCATTTCCTAATACAATGGTTTCCTGCATCATTATTTGCTATAAAAATTGTGACTGGCTATAACTGAACATTAACATATAAAGTAAGCATCTGGAGAAAAACTGAAGAGTCTTGTTTTCCTTATGACTTGTGCAGCAAAAGATATGCACTTTTTCCTCCAACATAATTCTTTATTTCTGATTTTTTAAAATTAGGACAATTAACAAATTCAAAGTTTGCTAAAGTATTGCTTTTGGGTAACACTGGGTATCATGATTGATATTTTGAAAGTTTGTTATCTTCATAGAACGCAGCCAAAGTGTCACAATCGCCGACTTAGAACTGCCCCTTTAACACACACACGGAGACGTAGCAAAGGCTAACTACTTTATTGAGTATATAAAAACAGTTCCAAAGAGTAAATAGTCCAATAAAAAGCAAGTATTCCAAATTAAAGCAAATAGTCCAAAGTAACTTAGCAAATAGCTTGAAGCGTGGCAAGGTATCGCAAACCAATTCGAATCAGGAAACAGTACAAGGATTCGCAAACCAATGCGAATCAGGAAACAGGGCAAGGTTTCGCAAACCAATGCGAATCAGGAACCAGGGCAAGTGCCGCAATCCACTGCGGCTCAAGAAACAAGGCAAAAAGCAAGGCAAGGCTTGATGACCACTGTTGGCTTGTGGTCCCCTCCGCTTCGCGCCTATTCAGGAAAGTCGAGGCCGGAGAACTGACGATCAGTTCCCACGGGGCCGTTCTTAATCCCTCGGCCTGGAACCCCGACGATCGAGGGCCCGGCGTCTCCGGTCTCTACTGCGCTCCTTCCCGGGAGAATGCTCCCACTCGAGATCCCAGGCTAAACTCTCTACAGGTGAACTGGGCAAAGGTACGGCTGACCAATCTTGCTCTGGGCCTTCCAACTCATCCTCCGAGTCCCTTTCAGCCTGTGCGGGTCCCAATGCCAGCGGGACCCCGGTGCGTCACCCCTCCCCGTGGCACGGACGGGCCCACGGGAGCTACCCTAGCCCCCCTCAGGGCCCCCTGGGCGCCCCGGGCTTGGGCTTGTCAGGATACTTGCGGTGGAAGCGAGCCACCAACTCCGGGCGTGAACATCTCGAGCCTTGACCCAAGCACGTTCTTCCGGGCCAAACCCTTCCAGTCAATGAAGTACTCCAACTTCCTGTAACGGGAGGCAGGCATCCAAGATGTCCTGCACCTCGACCTCCTCTCCGCCCTCCCGCATCACAGGGGAGGAGGCGGCTGCGTCACGTCAGGCCGCACCCCTTCGCGGGCGAGCAACGAACGATGAAACACCGGGTGGAGCTTCATGTCCGCTGGGAGTTGCAGTTTGAAGGACACAGGCCCCTCCTTCTCCAAAACCTTGTAGGGACCAAAAATCTTGCGTCCAGCTTGCGGCTGGGTCGCTGCATAGGCAAATTCTTGGTGGACAGCCAAACTTTATCCCCCACAAGGATGTCAGGATCCTCCTGGCGCCGCCGATCAGCCATCCGCTTGTAGTCAGCTTTCGCCTGGTCCAATTGAGTGCGTAGCAAGTCTTGGAGTGCAGTGAGCTCGAAGCCAATCCTTAGCCTCGAAACGTCTCGGACGGGTCCACCGGGCGGGTAGAACCGAGGGTGGTGTCCATAGATAGCAAAGAAAGGAGTCTCTTGATGGATTCCTGCGTCGCATTGTTGTAAGCAAACTCTGCCAGGGACAACAAGGACGCCTAATTGTTCTGCTGATAGTTGACATAGCAGCGCAGGTACTGTTCCAAGGTGGCATTGACCCTTTCGGTCTGGCCATCGGTCTGTGGGTGATGAGCCGTGGACATCCGCACATTAATCCCCCCGCACATTAATCCTCGGACGGCCCGTCGCCCTCACGAACATACTCCGGCTTTCAGGACAGCGCATCAGCTTGCTTGGTCTGCTTGGGGGTCACATAGTGAATGCGGAAATTGAATCGCTCAAAGAACAGGGACCATCTCTGTTGCCTCTGGTTCAATTTGCGCTGGGACTTCAGATGCTCCAAATTCCGGTGGTCGGTGTGAACCTCCACCGGGAACTTGGCCCCTTCAAGCAGGTGTCTCCAGACTTCAAACGCCACCTTGATGGCCAACAGTTCCCTTCTCCCAAATGGTGTAGTTCTTTTCCGGAGTCGCCAGCTGCCGGGAATAGTAGGCACAGGGTAACAAGTCCGTCCCTGAGGCTGTAGCAGGATCGCTCCCACCGCCACATCGGCATCGGCCTGGGGATGAAGGGGTGCAAAAGCGGCTGAGTGGTGAACAGCTGCTTCAAAATGTCCATTCCCCGCAAGCACTGGGTGAATCAGCCCACTTGGCAAAGTCAGGAATGAACTTTCTGTATGTTGGCAAAGCCCAGGAATCTTTGAATGTCTTTTTTGCTAGCAGGGGGTGCCCAGTCGACCACGGCTTGGAATCCATGGCAATCCCAGAGATCAGCCCAGGTATTCGAAACTCCAGCCCCATTTGGTCTGACATGGCGAATGGGTCGCCTGATCCGGAGAAAAATCAGCAGGTCGTCCATTCCAACAGGTCTCGGACATTCCATGCTGGGGCGACAAACCGAATCCCATCACCAGGTATTCGAACAAGGCCGTTGTAAGCCCCCTCACTCCCTACAGGTGAACTGGGCAAAGGTACGGCTGACCAATCTTGCTCGGGGCCTTCCAACTCATCCTCCGAGTCCCTTTCAGTCTGTGCGGGTCCCAATGCCAACGGGACCCCCGGTGCGTCACCCCTCCCCCGTGGCACGGACGGGCCCATGGGTGCTACACAAAGGCATAGACATGAGTGGTTTGGGTGTCGTGCAGCTTAATCTATGTAATGTGTAGGACGATTAGGGGTAATTTGCCACTGAGCCTATTAAGTCCAACCACTTATTTCCTAGAAATTTGCTACACGTTTGCAGTCACTGTCTCACAGACGAACACCACTCCACAGACCAGCATTTTGAGCAATACTCACTTTAGGGATATTTTACTATCCAAAATCAGGTAGTGTAATAACACCGCCACCCCCCCCCCCCCCGACCTCCTAAGCCCCATATTTGGTTACATAGGAAGTGCAAATAAATCTTGCTTACCTTTTATCACGAAACATTTATTTTTTCCTAATTTGGGTATGTAAATTGGTATTTGTTTAGGTTTTTAGAAAGAAAATCCTGTCTGGCCACTGAAATCTCTCTTGCTAGATGAGTTTCTGACATCAAAAAAAATCCCACCCATATTTTATTTCTTGAACAAAGATATCCTCAAACTGAGCATCAGTAGTTTTATTAGAAGCATCCTCCCAGAATATTTTATATACAGAGTAAAAAATAGAAATGATAGAAGAATGAAATATGCAAGAATTGTTCAAATGATAATCTACTAGAAGGACTGTGTTGTGGGTTTAGTTACTTGTAAATAATGCAGTAAAAGTGAATCGAGTTAAATTTTATCTTATTTCATCTTATTGGATGAGGTCGGCAGTCTCTCAGAATGAGCATGTGGTAGTTTAAAGGGACTTCCTTAGTATTTCTGCTCATATTGGCCTTCCTCTGTCGGTGACCCGGAAGCTCAGGATGGTGCAGAACACTGCCGCTCGGCTCCTGTCTGGCACGCCAGCAGGTTGCCACATAACACCTACTTTGCAGGATCTGCACTGGCTGCCAATCGAGCACCGGATCACCTTCAAAGTGCTGGTCCTTACCTTTAAGGCCTTGCATGGCCTGGGGCCAGCGTATCTGAAGGACCGTCTCTTACCATATTGCCCTATGAGATCGCTTCGCTCTGAGGATACCAGCCTTCTGGCTGTCCCCTCCGCAAAAGCGGCCAAATTGACAGCCACTCGCCGAAGGGCATTCTCGGTGATTGCACCGACACTTTGGAATGCTCTTCCTGCAGATACGTGCGCCATCCACGACCTGCTCCCCTTCTGGTGGGCGTGCAAGACCCACCTTTTCCAGCTTGCCTTCCAGGTGTAGGTCTTAGTGGTATGCACTCCCCTGTCGAAAAGCGATTCCCACTCCAGATCGCTTTTAATTGCTGTTCACTGTGATATTTTAATGATGTTTTTATGTTCTGTTTTATTCTGTGTCATTGTTTTTATGCTGTGGTTTTTAGTGTTGTGAGCCACCCAGAGCCCGCCGGGAGTGGCGGCATAGAAGCCGAATGATAAATAATAAATAAATAAATATTTGAAACACTGTCTTGAAATACTTCTCCTTAATCAGAAAGGAGAATTGTCACTAAAATTGTCTACTTAAATTGAAATGATTACAAAGGACCATTTGTAAAAATAAACTGAGACTAATCAGGAACGGCATTAATTTAATGGATTTATGTAAACTTAAAAGTTCCCATGTTTATTTGTTTCCATTTTCAATGCTTTGGAGTTACAACTCTTCCATATTCCACTATCTGAAAGGTGGCATTTTGGAACCTCAGAAGGGAGCTTCAGTTGGAAGATCGTTTTCTTTAAGCTGGAGAAATCATCCTGAAGTTGTGGAGCCAATGAGGTTTAGGAGTGCTACTACTTCGGGAGTACCAGGAGTTGAGAAAGCAAGGAATATAGTGCGTCAGAGAGCAACAGGTTAGGCACAGGCCAGTTAATGCCTTAATTGTTAATCAGAAATATAAATTTAAATATGAAGTGCTTTATATTTATGGCAGTTGGGATGCATTTATGTCTTTTGGAACGTCTGGAACATAAACTGTTTTGTAAGAGTTTATCTTTCTTCCAAATACCTCCATTTTTCTAATGTTGACTTGTTCCTACCATTACTACCTTTTCCTTCTCTTTTTATTTTCTGACACTTCATCCTCTCTCATTTCCTCTTGAATCAGGCAAGAATTGCTGGTTCCTCAACCAGCACAAGTAAGGTTACTCTAGGAATGTCAGGTCACTCCCTCAAAGGAGGTACGATCAAATAACTACCATGGTCCCAATGATAGTAGTGACGATAACAATATTTCCCATTCCTCCAGTTTTGTCCCATGAGAAGAATTAACATGGAAATGCTGCTCATGTACAGTGTAGATTTCCACAATACTATGCCACCCACTTCGGTTTCATATGCTTTAAGTAGATGATACTTTCGGTCATCAAAGGATCAAAGTAGTTTGGAATCTGGGATTAAGGAAAAGGGAACAAAACACCCTGTTCTCCCAAAATATCACTACTATGTCCTGCCAATATCAGGACAAGGTAATTTATATTGATCTGCCTTGATCTCCCAATCCACACCAAACAGATCTCTGCACCTTCTGGGACCGAAGGAAAAGCCAAACTCACTCTTCATTGTTATAATGGTAGTAGTATTTAATTGATAGAAAGATCGTAGAACAGGAATAATATAATGAGAAAGGGATCTAAATTAATTTCTCAAAGTCGTAAGTTAGAGGAATGCTTCATTTATTAGTATTTTTGAATGACTAGGAACTGCAAGATAAAAGTATTACTGGCATTCAACTGCCTATCTAGGATAGTATCCTTCTGACCTCCACAGATTGAGAAGTAAATACAATTAGGTAATTTGACTTGATAATTAGGCAATTTTGGAACAATATGTGTATTAAGACTTAGTATATCTTCCTATGGTAAATGATTATTGGACTGACTCCTGGTTTTCTAGTATCTCTCTGATAAACCACTGTCTTGGCCCTTTAGAAGAGAGTGTTAATTTGTCCCTCTTCCCTTGGTGTGTTGCGCCACTACAGACATCCAAATATTCCTCAATGAAAGCCAATTTGGTCCAGAATTATCCAGCATGGAACTAGAGGATATGATTGTGAAAGAAGCAGCAGACACAAAATACAAAGTTAATAAATAATTCTTGCAAATAATTCATTCGTTGTGACTAATTTGTGACTGTGGAAGTTCTAAAAGACATTTCCATGCTCTCAAACAACTCTTCTAGTGGGAAATCTATTAAATTGATTTTGTCCAAATTAGCATTTTCAATGAATAATGTTCTTAGATTACACTATTCTGAACTGTTTATTTCAACAGGAAAACTGATGCATGTTTTCGTGTTTAAGAAACTTTCCAGTTGCTTTCCTCTTTTTCTCTTTCATGCAATATCCCATTGAAGAAGATATTTCATTACTGTTTTGACTTCTGTTAATTTATTTTTCCCTGGAAGCTAAGCGAAGCCAATCTATCAGCAACTGTGCTCATCTCTGTGAGGCTTTGCCAGCCACTAAAAGTGTACCTCTTCTCCTTCACACTGTGAGCTCTATCTTACCTGGTATCTCTTACACTTCTTACTCTCACACGCTTTCAGGTATGATACTCAAACTATTTGGTTTCTGAATATTCTGTCTTAGTTTTGCCAAGTGTCTCGTGCACAACATTCTGAAAATTAATATTTTATGATACTATAAGAAAAGTGATGATATGATATGCATGTTCTCCTGAAGAAGCAAAGATCTGTCTATAAAGCTTTGAAGTTCCATAATCCATTTGAGGCTATGCTTGAAGTTATTTCTTGATGTTTCCTGACTCACCTCTCCTTAACTATACTCACTGTGATGGCATAGCTGGTGCAGAATGCCGCTGCTCGCTTGCTGGTGGGAGCACCAGTGAGGGAGCATATTACTCCCATCCTCCGGCAACTGCACTGGCTTCCTATAGAGTACCGAATTGCCTTCAAGGTGTTGGTATTAACATTTAAGGCCTTACACGGTCTAGGGCCTGCGTACCTGAGGGACTGCCTTGCCCCGTACGTTCCCCGAGATCACTACATTTCAGAAGAGCAAAATTTGCTACTGGTTCCATCGATCCGCACCTGCCATCTATCCACAACTAGGCAGAGAGCTTTCTCCGTGGTGGCCCCAGTATGGTGGAACTCCTTGCCAGATGCTACCCGAGCGATCCCAGAGCTCGGTCCATTTCGAAGGGCTTGTAAAACTGCCCTCTTCAAACTGGCTTTCGACTAATTGAGCAGACCTGAGGGGTCCATGCCTTGAGTTCTAGAAATTGAAATCCTGTTGATTTTACTGTATATTGGCTTTATGTTTTTAGGTTTTATGTTTATTGTATGGCTGCTGGTTGTATGCGCAGCATGTTTTTATTGTATGTAATCCGCCCCAAGCCTGCAGGGAGGAGCGGAATATAAGATCGAATAATAAATAAATAAATAAATAAAAATAAGAGTGAAAGATTCAGCTTTGTTCTGGTCGGTTTTAGGGAGCCTGAGCAAGTCCATTTTTACAATAGCTAACATCTTGTAAATGGCCTGTATTGTTTTGCTCAATTTTGCCATTTGTACTTTGCATGCTTTTTATTTATTTATTTATTTATTTATTGTTCAAATTTGCTAGACCGCCGCTCCACAAGGCTCATGGCGGTTTCCAACATAACAAAATACACAGCAAACAAATGTTAGTTATTTTAACGTTATTAACGTTAGTTATTTTAACGTTCTAATTTTTATGCGGCTGAAACATTTCTGTATCAATCCCTGCAGAAGCTGAAGAATATCAGCAGTCAGAAAATGGAACAGGAACAGAATACAGCCAAGCTGGAACTTTATCAAGAACAGAAAGTAACAGTCTGTTTTCAGATCAGGAACAATTAACGCGAAGTAGCAGCACCTCCGATATTAGAGACCAATGCAATTCTGTTTTTCATGGTAATTCAGAAGTAATATGAGTTAACTTCCTCAGTATGCTACTTATGTGCTTCTTGGTTTTGGATGAAATTGTACAATTGTTTTATGCAACAATATTTAAGGCACAGCCTTAATTAAGACGCATCACATACCGAGTCTTGTATGTTTGTATGTGTGCTGCAATTTAACTTCGTTTGCTGTTTTTTTCAGTGCCAATGGCAAGTAGTATTTCAAATTTAATTATTCACTTAATATGTTAACCTTGTTTTTAACCAATATATCCTCAGAGTAAATTATACGAATGCTGCATAATTTGGCAAATGGTATCTTTGTTATATATACATGATAAAAACAAAATATAGCATTAATTTAAACCTCATTGATAATATCAGTGTTTGATTGATAGTATCTCAATTTATTATATGCATTTTTAAAAATATATAACTTTCCACTTCACAGTTAGAAAAACAGAAAGTTCACAGAACATAAATTCAGATTCCAAATCTGCTGAAGAAACTAAGGGGGTCATAAACAAAGAAAATGCAGAGGAAGAGGTAAATTTAATAAAGACTACTCACAATAAGTCTATTAGTTTAAGTTATTCAGGAAATCCTTTAAAAGGAGAACTGGAATGGTAAATGTATTAACTAATGAGGAATTGAACAAATTAAGCTTTGTAGGGAAATAGACAAAGATTTAGCTTTATACTTTTAGGATTGTGTTTTTTCACACAAACTTCTCTGTATCAATCATGGATGTGAAGAAATAGGATGTTAATTAAGCAGATTATAAAATTGGTACATAATTTATAGAAAGACATGATAGACACACACATGCACATTGCTTTTTGAAATGTTTTGTTTGCCCTAAAAACCTTTTCTTATTTATTGACATTTTCCCTGTCTTCAAATTTGAGGAATGGTCCATGTGCCAACATAGAACTCAATTATGAAAGTAAGCCAAACACTTCTGATGATAGAATGGCAAGGGATATTCATAAAAACCTAAAATCATAAAGTTGGAAGAGACCACGTGGGCCATGTCCAATCCTCTGTCATATAGGAAAAACAATTAAAGCATTCCTGACGGATAGCAATTACATCTCTGTTTAAAAACCTCCTGAGAAGGAGATGCCACCACACTCCGAGGCAGCAGTATATTCCATTGCGGAATACATCTTACTGCCAGAACATCCTTCTTAATGTTTGTATTTAATGTTTACGATCATTCTACTTTTTATTATTTATGCAGTTTGGAGAGCTATAGATCTGAAATTTTGTACTAATTTATTAGAATGTGATCATCTCCAGAGGAACCATAATTCCGGTTTTCCCAGATAGTTGAAAGGGAAACCTAACAAACCAGTTAGTTTGCTAGCTGGCATGTCTCCCTGCCTTCGTAGAAGTGATAACATGAAGCGAAATGTGCAGTTTGTTGTGTCCCCATTTTCCAGACTCCTAAGTTTATAAATGGAATTATTGAGCTCTGTATATAGATTTCTCATTGACAAAGTCCACCTACTGTATTTTCTGGCATATAAGACTACTTTTTAACCCAAGAAAATCTTCTCAAAAGTCAGGGGTCGTCTTATATGCGGGAATCGACTTATACAGCAGGAGTCATCTTATACGCCGGGAGTCATCTTATAGAGCAGGTGCTGAAACTTCCAATCCGGATTGGAGAATTTGTGGTTGCCACTTATGATGGGGGGAGCTCAAAAATGGCAGTGGCTGCGTCCCTGCCGTATGCAGCGACTGTATGAAAGCATTAAGGGCGACGCTATAAAGGTACGAAGAAAATCCATTCATCAGGATTCGTGAACTTAATGCGGTCCCAATGGTGAGGTGAAGGGATGCCTCACCGGGAAGGTGTAAGTGAAGGGCAAAGCAAGCTGCAGTCGTCCGGGGCGCCCGGGGTATGGAAAAAAGAGATAGAGTGGCTCTGGGCTCAGAAAAACACACCTCTTTTACCTGTCTGGCCCGCCCTTGTATCCTATTACTGTACCTCCTCTGCCTCTCAGATTTTGCTCCTGAAAACTGCAGGTGCGCATGTGTGAGATCAGAGAGACAGAGAAGGAGGTACAGTAATAGGAAAATTGCCATATTGAACTCAAATCTGATGCTTTTTAAATTTTAATTTGGTGTGCGTTGGAAAAGGGGTAGTCTTATACGACGAGTATATCCCAAACTCTATATTTTAACTGGAAATGTTGGGGATCGTCTTATATGCCCAGTCGTCTCATATGCTGGAAAATACGGTACCTGCATAAAACAGATGCCTAGGCTGCAAGAAGAACTAGGTATTGTAGACCTGCTTCTCTGATACATTCAGAACAGACAGCTAAAATGTTGAAGACATTTTTTAATGTGCACCTACACTATTTTTTTAAACACATCAATACTGTAATAATTTTTCTTCAAAATTTTCATATAGACAAACAACATTCCAGCTGAATCATATCTGAGAGTAGACATGCAGCCATCGCCTGGAAGTCAGAGAGAAAGAGAGAAAAGTAAGTATTACAGGTGTTTGTTACTTTGCACGTAGCATTTATGTTAGCACAAAGTGAGATCACAAATTGCATTGGTGGTTACAAATTTAATTTATTGTTCCTCTTGTTTTGAGGAAATCCTATTTCACTGGAAATTTTATCCATCCTGTAGGTGAAAGTGTCAGTAGTGATACGTCTCTAGGATACAGTAATGAAGTAGATATTACTATGGCTCCCTGGCAATCGTGTGAAGAAAACCATGATGTCAACATGCCATCTGAGATTTCGGTTGATCCAGATGCATGCCACTGGTTGCACTTGAATCCTTCAGATGCCACCAATTTAACAGGTACATATTATATAAGGAAGTGTGCTGTGTATGTTTATGTATATGCAAACATACTTTGTTCCTCACTTTTGGTTTATACAGCACTTGATAATAGATACTGTTTCATTAAAAATATAGAGTCTTATGAGACCAAACACTTAGTAGCTAAGCTTTTGTTATGTGTCCAGCCTAAGAGCAAGCTATACATATTAACAAAAATGGCATGGTTTTCTTTAAGTTTAGTGGGACTTTTCAACTCTAGAAATCTTCAAAAAAAATAATGCTTTCTGCACACTATGCTTATAGATTAGTGGAAAACTTCTTTGTATCCTCCAAACATCCTCCATGTTCAACATATTCTCACTCTTTGAAAAGTAGAACAGACATAGGAACTAATTTAGAATCAGTAAAGTCATGATTTTTCAAACAAAAAGAAGAAATTGAATTCCGTTTATTCTATTTATTTTAATCTAAAAAAACTCATTTAAATTGGAATTTCAGCCTTAATTTGAGGAATAAGTTAATTACAGCATTAATTAATTTAAAAATGGCAGTGTTACAGAGCAACAACTTTTGCATTGTCCAACACTTTGATTTTATTTTTGCCATAATATTATAGACTATACAATAAAAGATTAAAATGCAGTACCATCTTTTTTATAAAAAATAATAATAATAAATGTGTGTTTACTAGGTATTCAAACGCCTCAACTATACATAGGCAGTCCCTCTCTTGATATGGGTCTCAAATATAGACCCAGAGGAGTCTAGCAAGCATGAATTATCTGTAAATTTGATATAAGGTTAAGAGTTGTTTCATTGCATAATAGTCACACTTTATCCCTTCTTTGATGGAAAGGTTTTTTTATTATTATGCAATTATAAACAGGACAGTAAACAATAGCGCGCCCACTTTCAAGCAGGGTCCAAAAGCTCAGACGCAGCCTGGAAGATAAGCAGGCAGGTGGGTGAGTGAAGTGGTACCTCCCTCACTTGCCTGCTTGCTCACCTGCGTTTCAGGTAAGACAAAGCACCCTGCCTGCAAGGCTGGTGAGAGGGCAAGTGAAGTGCATAAGTGAGCGAGTGAAGTAAGTGGCATGTGTAAAGGTGGCTAAGCAAAACAGTACATTGGGGCGATGAAGCAGGGCTGCGACAATTATGCAATGAAAGAAAAATTACTGATTTTGGGACTAAAATGGGTTATGACTATGACACAGTGGCGACTGTTATGTGAAATAGAGTAGGTGCGGATGTCCATATAACTGGAAATTAAATTTGCATTAGGGAAATACCATATATACTCATGTATAAGTCAGCCTCCTGTATGAGTGAAAGAGAGGTTCTAAGGCCAAAATTTTGAATTTTGATATGGCCTGTGAATATGTGAGTGGTGGTTCTCATGAAGCTTTTCCTTGATTTGAGTCTACTGGGAGGAGACTGAAAGCCATGCAGTGGATGGCTTTTACGGCGTTCAGCCTTATTTCTCTCACAGTTAGCCACAACGGCCTGTCACACATCCCGGGGGAGAGAACAATGCCAGCTAGCTTCTAGAATTTATCAACAGGTATACTTTTGAGGCATCCTATTATTATTCTGCATGTTTCATTCAGTGCTATGTACACCTGCTTTGCATGAACAGACTTGTGCCAAACAGAGCAAGGATACTCAGT
Source organism: Anolis apletophallus (assembly GCA_030556195.1). NCBI lineage: Eukaryota > Metazoa > Chordata > Lepidosauria > Squamata > Anolidae > Anolis > Anolis apletophallus. The sequence continues at coordinate 136,414,546 of JARBWK010000005.1, forward strand.
AGTTGAGTAAGACAAGGCTATGGCTTGACATTTCGCAGGAAGGTCAAGACCTGGCCATTTGACCGAGCATTCGCAGATGTAGTATGACTAACAAATAGAGACCAAAGGAACGACGACGATGCAACTGGAAATCAACTTAATAATGAGACACTGATACTGTGTTTTTAACGTTAAATGTTAATTTGTATATGTTGAAATTGTATTGATAATTGTTGATTTGTTTGTCTTGAGCAGTTCCTGCTATTTGTATACCGCCTTGAGAGAGGCAGTCTAGAAGCAAAGTAAATAAATAAATAAATAAATAAATAAATGGCTAATGTTCTTAGTAATTTTGGGTTTGCACCCCATGCCCAGTTTCTGCAGGATGTTACTGCGCCGGGACTGTGGCGCAGTTGGCTGGGAGTCAGCTGCATAAGATCTCTACTGACCAGAAGGTCATGAGTTCGAGGCCTGCCTAGGTCGGGATGAGCTCTCATCCAAATTGTGTAGCTCGTTGTCGACCTTTGCAACCCGAAAGACATTTGCATCTGTCAAGTAGGAAATTTAAGGACCACTTTGTGGGGAGGCTAATTTAACAGATTTACGAGGCCATAAAATCTCCAGGAAGTATGAAAAAGAATGAAGGAATGTGACAGCTCCCCCTGGTGGCCAGAAGCTGGAAGGTTAAGCTGCGTCTGAGTGTCTGTCTATTTATGTTGTATGTCTATGGCATTGAATATTTACCTGTATATGTGCATTGTGATCCGCCCTGAGTCCCCTGTGGGGTGAGAAGGGTGGAATATAAATTATGTACTGTAAATAAATAAATAAATACTGCATGCAGCTACTTTGTACTTGTTGTTCATATAGTGTTTCCTAAATGTTAGTGTTTGATCTAAGGTGACACCGAGATATTTAGGATAGAAACAGCTTTTGAGCTTTTGGCCTTTCCAGGAAACTTTCAATTTCAATTTCCTGTTGGCTTCATGGTCTAAAATTTCTATTCTTGTACATGAGTATATACAATATGTTGTGTTTGCTTAAGAATGGACATCTCTCTCAATATCATTCAGTATTTGAGAGCCACGCTGGGACTGACTCCCATTTATAGTCCCAGTTGAAATAGACCCATGTAATCAGTTATTGGATATCAAATAAACACTTATATAAATCTAATATACAGAAGTTGGAACTATCAGAATTCAGGACCAAATGTTTGTTGTTGCCTAAGCATTAAGACAGGTTCAAGGGAGATACCACTGCATAGAATCTTCATCAAAGTTAAATTTGCCTTGTGTAAAAACCCATCACCCTCAGATACAAATAGCTGGGCTACTTTTATCCAGAATCTAGTTTCCCAAAAGCTTTATCCTTTTCATTTCATCCACTCCCCATGCATTTTTCATTCTTGTCCCTCAGTATCGGCATCCTATGTGTTCAACTATCAGCAGAATTCAAAATTATTCTGGGTTAGTTTGAGAGGAAGGAAATAACTTTGAATTTTTTTAAAAATAGTTCTGCTTCTCTTAGCATTCATCAAAATTTGTCAGTGTCTCCTGTTTTTGTTCATGGGTGGTGCCGTTTTGACCACATGGAGCCAATATATGGAGAATTGAGATCACTGTTTATATGATGATTCTGTCAAGATGTAGGTGTGGGGACTTGGTCTTGTGATTCCATCTCTTGGTTTATAGGACACTATCTGAAATGTGGTCTGCACCTAAGGCACTTGCAAATAAGTAAACCCTTCTTAGTAGCAACTCATCCATTATTCCCTTTAATCTGAAATTCTATCAATCAAGATATCTGAGAGACATATGAACAGGAGATATCAGAAGAATTTAAAAACTTCTTTGAAACCTTATATAAAAGAGAAGAGATTGCCCAAGAGGACATCGCGGCATACATAGGGACACAAAAAATGGAAAAGATCTCGGAGGAACACAGAGAATTATTGAATGCCCCTATTAAAGAGAGCGAAATAAAAGAAGCCATTAAAAACCTCCCAAACAATAAAGCCCCATGACCGGACGGCTTAACAGCCAGGTACTACAAAGCATTGGAAGCTGAATTAATACCCCAACTATTAGTAATCATGAATAAAGCAATGCAACAGGGTACTATACCAGAAACTTGGAAACAGGCCAATATTACACTTATACACAAGACAGGATCAGACCCAAGTAATGTTAAAAATTATCGCCCTATATCGTTGTTAAATAACGATTATAAATTGTTTACTATGATTTTGGCGAATAGATTAAAAATTTATTTGAATGAGACGATAAAAGAAGACCAAGCGGGGTTTTTACCTCAGAGGATGATGAGGGATAATATTAGAACTATCGTTAATGCTATTGAGTATTACGATTTAAAGATACAGAAGGAAGTGGGCTTTTTATTTTTAGACGCAGAAAAGGCCTTTGATCTTGCAAATTGGAACTTTTTATTTCAAGTTTTGACAGAAAAGGATATGGGCTATACCTTCATCAATGCGATAAACGCTATATACCAGGAACAGACGGCATGCATTATTGTCAACGGTAATAGGTCTAGTCAAATAAAGATTCAGAGAGGAACGAGACAAGGCTGTCCTATGTCGCCGTTACTTTTCATCATGATGCTGGAGGTGCTGCTGGATGATATCAGGGCAGACAAAGAATTGAAGGGTTTGAAACTACAGAATGAAGAGTATAAAATCCAAGCGTACGCAGATGATGTTGTATGTATAATAGAGGAGCCGGTGGAAAGACTACAAAAGTGGATTGATAAAATTCAAACATATGGGCATGTGGCAGGACTAAAAATAAATTATGCCAAATCCAAAATATTAACCAAAAATCTTAAAAAAGAAAGGGTGGACTCCCTGCAGGACACTTCCAGGATTCAGATTGCAAAGCAAGTAAAATATTTGGGCATAGTATTGACGATGAAGAATAATCAACTTCTAAAAAATAATTATGGACAAACATGGAAGCACATCAAGAAAAAATTAGAGAGCTGGAGATTTTTGAATCTTAACCTGCTAGGAAGGATAGCAGTTATAAAGATGGATGTGCTTCCGAGAATGATCTTTCTATTTCAATCAATACCCATTTTGAGGACGGCTTATGATTTTAAGACATGGAAGACAGACATTACAAAATTTATTTGGGAGGGGAGGAAGCCCAGGATTAAATATCAAATTCTGACGGACAAAAGGGAGAGGGGGGGATTAGCTCTACCGAACCTCCAGTTATATTATGAGGCTGCTGCCCTTAGTTGGGCAAAGGACTGGGCCCTACTCCAAAAAACAAGACTACTCAACCTAGAAGGATTCAATACCAACAGGGGATGGCATGCGTACATGTGGTACGGGAAATCGAAAATTGAAAAGGCATTTAATAACCATCATATTAGAGCAGCCATACTCAAAGTATGGAATAAATACAAAGAGCAATTATATAAAAAGACCCCATTATGGATCTCCCCTATGGAAGCGCAACATAAAAGAGAGATACCCATGGCAAAGTGGTATACTTATAAATCACTGATTCGAAAACATAACTCAAAGTGGGAATTGAAAGACATGGAAGATTTAAGAACAACGGGAGTTGAGATATCCTGGTACCAATATATTCAGCTGAAGGATTACTTCAGAGAGGACTGCAAAAAAGATTTTAACTGTGAGGAGAACATGTGGGACAGGGTACTCAAACAAAAGAAAAAATATATAAAAAGTATATATAGTAAACTATTGGAGTTGGACACAGAAGCGGAGCTGATTAAAAATGTAATGATAGAATGGGCACAAGATGTGGGACATAGCATCTTGCTGCAAGAATGGGAAAAGACATGGAGGAGGACCAATAGGATTTTGGGATCAACGGCACCAGCGGAGAACTGGTATAAAATGTTTTTTAGGTGGCACATGACCCCATGGAAAATAGCCAAGTTCTATCCAAAGGCCAATAGTACCTGCTGGCGATGTAAATCCCATGTGGGAACTTATATCCATTGCTGGTGGTCGTGCAGTAAAGCACAACGGTTCTGGAAGGAGATACATAGACATACTCAAAAAATCCTGCAAGACAAGTTTGATTTAAAAGCCGAAATTTATTTGTTAAATCTTATGGAGGAAGGGTGGGATTTAAATAAGGTCAAACTATTTTATTTTATAACAGCAGCGGCCAGGCTTGTATTTGCTAAAAAATGGAAAAATGAGGAACCACCACAAATGGAAGAGTGGTGCAATAAACTAAGGGAGCTGATGGAATCCGATGAACTGTATAGCAAGACATATGATAGGAGTGAAAAGGCTAAGGCTGATTGGCAACCCGTGCGGTTGTATTTGGAAAAACTGAACTCCTAGGTGAATTAACACACGAGTTAATAGTTAAAGTATCAAGGGCATGAAGTCTACGAAGACCCGAACTGGAAGACAGAATATATGCGTACACTGTGTATTTGTTGTATCTTTCTTCCCATCCCCACTCCCCCCTGCCCTAACCCACCCCTTGTCTTAAAATATGATAAAAACAATTCAATAAAAATTATTCAAAAAAAAAATATCTGAGAGACATCTGCTAATTCTCACATATGTTTTCTGTAACTTTTTAATTCAAGCAAAAACAATACTGCAGAAAGATATTTATATATATTTATTTACCTGTCTGGGGATGACCTGGCCACAGTGGTTTATGCCACGGTAACTTCAGGAATTGACTATTGTAATGCTTTTTATGTTGGCCTTCCCACATCGGTGACCCGGAGACTTCGACTGGTGCAGAATGCAGCAGCCAGACTCCTCACGGGAACGCCCGAGAGGAACGATATAACACCTCCTCTATACCGATTGCACTGGCTTCTGGTCGAGTTCCATATTACTCACAAGGTGCTGGTATTAACCTTCAAGGCCTTGCATGGCCAGGGGCCGGCGTACCTACGGGAACGCCTTTCTCCTTGTCAACCCTGGAGATCAGAATTTATTACAGATCCATGGCCCTAAGGAAGCCTATCTGACATCAACCCGGTGTAGAGCTTTTTTTTTGGTGATCACTCCATCACTCTGGAACGCCCTCCTTCCCTACATCAGAGCTACCCGTGATTTAAAAGATTTTCGCACGGCTTGTAAAACGTGGCTGCTTGAGAGGGGGCTCGGCTGAGAAACTGTTTTAGATTGCTTAAATTGTTTAGATGTTTTAGGTATTTAGTTGTGTGTTCTAATGTAAATTGCCCAGAGCCATCTAGGATGGGCAATTAATAAATCTCAAAATAAATAAATAAATATAATAAGAATGACTAAATGCATATATCTTGGCATCTAATTCAATATCAGGAAGATCATATTTGATGCCAGATTGATTTAATACTTTTTTTGGAACTAAAGAGCTATTGCTTCATCAGTAATTTGTATGTCAGTGTCCTGGAAACCCAACAGGAAATTTCACACCTTTTGTGTGAAAATTATTAATGGGAATCTCTGGGAATGTGAGGGGGAGAAATTCTTATTTTACAGTGTTTGTGTTTCTTTCAGATCATGTTTTTTTAAAACCATATTTCCTTTGGAACAAGTTTCATAAAAGGTTTTGTGACAGTGTGCAGGATCACAGCTTGGCAGGCTCTGTGTTCTCTTATGGGATATTTAAAAGGTTCATTTTTTTCCTAGCAGTGGTGTGAAATAGTTTCCAAAAGTTTGACTGCTAAATAGCTCTTCCTTTCTTTCAAAATAGTTTCTTGCTTGATAGTTTATCACTCTGTTGGGAAATTCATGACCTCAGTTCCACATGTTCTTTGACTGTGTGAGGAGTTCATGGGCTACATGAACACTGCCATTGCCAGCCACAATGCCTACATTCATGTAAATCACATACATCAAAAGGGATTTATGTGCATACCACTGGCCCAGAGTCCTGCTTCAAGAGTTAGTATTTCCATTACTATCCTATGTACATATGGAGAATGCGTGGGTGATGGAGAGCATTCATCAGGTGTCTCTGGCATTGTGGTGGTAGCATAGGCAGCCATGCCATTCCTTTATGTGTTCTTTGAATTGATGGAGGGGCTTTCCATTATTTTATCTGCCTATGTGGTTTCTGTTGTTTTAGAATCATATAATTTCCCATTAATGTATATTCATTTTTGTCCAAAGCATGTGCTTTAGACATTTTTCATATTCTTCCTAATAGAGTAGCTGAAATTCCAATATGTTTTGTATTCTATGAAAATTACAGCAGGGATATGTTGCTTCTCTAGCACTAGAGGGTGCTCAATACCCTCCAACCAGTCCTCATCAGAGAAATTCTATGGCGAATGAAGAAAAACATGGCATTTGCCCATAGAAAGATAAGGCATTTGTCAGCTTTTACTTTGTTTCCACGTGTCTTACTTGCAACAGCAATAAAATCTATTTAATTATCCTTTCTGATTCTTATAGCAGTTCGTTCTGGGATCACATGCAATAAATGTGTACAAAACTTGTGGGTGTAAATAATGGTGTTGGAGTAGAAATTTATTGATTTAGAAATATGTATGCTTTGACATTTAATAGTTTTGTACTTATTGGTGGTTTTTAAAGTGAACATGCCATGTTTAACTGGATATGCATTTTCAAAGAAATAGCCATATTAGTCTCTTGCAGCAGAAAAAGGAGGAAGGGAGAAGGAAGTGAAATAAAGAATAAAATAGCACTTTAAAGACTTTTTTTCGTCTTTTTTCCATATTTTTTTTCATAAGTTGTTTGATAAATTGTTTGTAGTAGATATTTATCCTTTTTGGAAGCCACTTCGGGTCTCACTGTGGGAGAAAGGTGTTATATGATTTAATTCATATTAGTAGTTTTCAAAGAAGTAGCCAATTTAGTTTCTTGCAGCATAGAAAGGTAGAAGAGTGGAAAAACGACAATTAACAACGGTCAAGTCAGCTTTGGCATATGGCAACTCTTTGAGAGACCTCCAAGTTACCCTGTCTATAACAGCTGTATGCAGGTCTCGGGGCCATGGCTTGATTGAATCAAGCTATCTTTAATGAGATCTTTCCTCACCAGCTTCTACCTTACAAAGCATAATTGGGTTTTTTTCTAGTTAATCATGTCTTCTCGTGATAAGTTAAAAGTACAACAGTCTCTTTTTTGACATCTAGGCATCTAGAGCAGGGGTGCTCAGAATGGTGATCGCGATCACCAGGGTGATCTTTGGGCCTCATCCTGGTGATCTTCAGGCCTCTGACCAGGTTTTTTGCTGTTGGTCCTCTTCACGTGCCCCTACACGCTGCAAAGAAGTCCTCCGTCGTTGCTCCTCCCTCCCTCCTGCTCGCGCCGCCTCCAAAAGCTCCAGAGTCCAAGAGGCAGAATGGCCCCCTCTTTTGGATTCCTCCTCCTCCGTCCGTCCTTCTCCAGCCACTCAGAGTCGTAGGAGACCAAAGGGGGCGGGCCTGAATGACGCAAAGCGCCCATTCTGCCTCTCTGACTTCTCGTGAGCTCTTGGAGGCGGCACGCATGCTGGCGGTGTGGAAATAGGAGCAACGACGGAGGAGAAGAAGAAGGACGCTTTGGGGTCATTTCCTTACCGCATCTCAAAGGTCAATCTTTTTACTTTGGGGTGGGTGCTTGATTGTTCTGTGGCATGTCTCTTTGTTTATTTTTAATGTTTAAAAATGGCCTTTTGGCTACAAAGCCTCTCTGCTTGCTTTGTTCCTTGAGAAATATATGTTGGGGAATATGGAAATGTGGGAGAAATGGGGTGGTTGGATGTATTTTTGCATGCCCCTTTGTTTACCTTGCTGAGTATTAAATGGCTGTGCAGTTCAACAGCCTCTCTTCTTACTTTCTGGCTGATAATATGTGTGGTAATATGGCAGTGTGGGGGAAATGGGGTGGTTGGATGTATTTATGCATGTCCCTTTGTTTACCTTGCTGAGTATTAAATGGCCTTGCAGTTCAATAGCCTGTCTTCTTACTTTCTGGCTGATAATATGTGTGGTAAAATGGCAGTGTGGGAGAAATGGGGTGGTTGGATGTATTTTTGCATGCCCCTTTGTTTACCTTGCTGAGTATTAAATGGCCTTGCAGTTCAACAGCCTCTCTTCTTACTTTCTGGCTGATAATATGTGTGGTAAAATGGCAGTGTGGGAGAAATGGGGTGGTTGGATGTATTTTTATGCTTTGTTTTATATTGTTGTTATTAAATTGAAATGTTGATGTTTTATAACTTCATTTTATGTAAACTGCCTCGAGCCTGCTGGAAGGAGCGGTACATAAAAATGAATAATAAATATAAATAAATAAATAAGAAAATAGTTATACGTTTTACATTTCTGGGCAGGTGATCTTTGGGACTTGGTTTTTTAATCAGTAGCTCCCATGCTGAAAAAGTGTGAGCACCCCTGATCTAGAGGGAATTTGGACTTGTTTGCTCTAGAACCCGTTCGCTTGCCTCTTTGAACTCTCCTCCATTTCAACTGAGTTGATTCTCATCTTTTCAGCCTTCTTCAACATATATAGAAATACAATGCCATGGACAATCCTGACTTTGGTATTCATTCAGGATCTTGTCTAGTTCCTTCATAGTTGCCTTTAGAAGTCCAATTTCTATCTTCAGTGCTATGATTCTACACATTTTTGACAGGAAGCTTACCATCAATATGGAAGTCACCTATCAGACACCTAGCAAGTTCTTTAACCTCAGCAGACTGAAAGCCAAAAGTAAGGTCACAACAACTTCTGTTGTAGAACTCCAGTATGCTGGTGATCATGTAATCTGTGCTCATTCAGAGGAAGGCCTACTAGCCACTTTACATACCTTCGCAGAAGCATATGAAAAGCTTGGCCTCTCACTGAACATCAAGAAAACCAAAGTGCTCTATCAGCAGCCATCAAGAAATCCCTCTGCAATGCCAGAAATAAAACTTAATGGTGTAAAGCTGAAAAATGTTTACCGTTTCTGCTATCTAGGCAGCCACCTCCCCACGAAAGCCAACATCAACATCAAAATACAACACTATCTGAGCTCTGCTAGTGCAGCATTTTCTCAAATGAAGCAGAGAGTGTTTGAGGTTGGGGACATTCATAGAGATACAAAGATGCTTGTTGATAAAGCTATTGTACTCCCAACTCTGTTATATGTCTGTGAAACATGGTCCATCTACAAACATCACTCTCAACTTCTGGAAAGATTCAATCAGCATTGCCTCCGAAAAATCCTGTAAATCTCTTGGGAAACCAGGTGGATAAACATCAACATTCTGAAAGAAGCAAAGACCACCACCATTGAAGTGATAGTTTTCCGCCACCAGCTTTGCTAGACTAGCCACATTGTCCGAATGGCCATCCTCGTCTCCCAAGCAGTTACTCAAGAATGGAGAACAGAATTCAGTGGACAGCAAAAGAGATTTAAAGATGGGCTTAAAGCAAACCTGTTAAAAAGAGGAATAAGCACAGAGAGTTGGGAAGCTTAGCACTTGAGCGTTCTCACTGGAGGTCAACTATTGCCAACAGTGCTATGAATTTTGAAGAGGCACAAATGGAGGATGAAAGGGCGAAATGTGTCAAGGGGAAGGAGCATCAAGCAAACCCTTGTCAAGATCACCTTCCATCTGGAAATGTATGCCCTCACTGAGAAAGACCATGTAGATCCAGAATAGGTCTCTACAGTCACTTACGGACCCAACTCAAAGACTCTACTTCTGGAAAACAATCATACTCGGCCACAAGGAATCACCTATGATGATGATGATAAATCCAATTCTTCAGATTTCTGAACTGCCATCCCCATTTTTATTAATGACTGAGTCAGTCTATAAGAAATATTTGACTATCTCAATGTTTTCACTGTCTACTTTAAAGTTATATAAATAATCTATGATTGTTAGCCTTTGTCTGCTGCCACTCAATCTGCCACATGAAGAGAAGGTTCTCCCTATCTCATGAGAGGGAGAGTTTACCCACCTTACCTAGAGTACTGCTGTGGTAGCATTTTGCTGCCAAACCAAAATGTTTTTGTCATGTCTAAAGCTTGAAAAGTGAACTGTGTGACTTAGCAGGAAGAGCCTATTTTATATTTCTGTTGTCAGTTTCACCAGGTAGTCTACTCTTTAGCAATAGAGTACTATTGCCATTACTATTCTTAATCCTAATACATGCTATATACATTGTACATGCAAATGATGTCTTCCCAATAAACAAATTACTATATTGTTAAAACCTGATGTTACCACGGACAAGCTCATGGTTCTCAATTATTTTGCATCTACAGTTTTTACTTTTTATCACATAAATGAATTGATGCCATTACTTCCTATGGTATAACAAAATGATGTGCTCTTGTGCTCTAACAGCAGTGCAGTTTCATTCTGGACACCAGCTAGCCTGCCCAAAACCAGAGCCTTGTGTAGAATAAGCAAAGTCCTTTCTCATAGCACGTTGATAAGATGCATTGCACTGCTGATCTTCATAGATCACAATATCTTTTCACAGTCTTGGGTATTTTGTGATTAATGCAATATAAATAAAATTTCTTTCTAGACAGCAGTGAGTTCCTTGCTGATGACTGCAGTATAATTGCTGGTGGAAATCTCATAGGCTGGCATCCTGACTCTGCTTCCGTATTATGGCGAAGAATACTGGGGATTCTTGGAGATGTAAATAATATCAAGTCTCCTAAAATACATGCCATGGTTTTTGAGTACCTCTATGAGCTGTGGTACAAATTAGCAAAGGTAAACTTGAATCTAGTTGTAATAGTATGAATATTCAATGAAATTTCATTGATCAAGTAGAACAAGAAATATTAACTATGCATTATATTTGTAAAGAAAGTTTTAAAGTATTTTCAAGTTTGTTTTAGCTATACATTGGAGCTAAGGGGTTTGAGACCCTATACCTTGTGTTGACAACTTACGACAAAAAAAATGGTTTATTGTAGCATTGGGAGATTTTGTCTTATTAACTGCTTGTTTTGTTTTTCTTTCTTTTAGATCAGAGATAATCTTGCTATCAGTCTAGATAACCAGTCCACTCCTGCTCCACCTATTTTAATTCCACCACTTAGAATATTTGCATCTTGGTTATTCAAGGTAGGTTTTCAAACAATATTTTTCAGAATACTAGTAGTTTGCCAAAAGCAATTCATGTACCAGTGTGGAACCCAATCTCATTGTTATCCAGCTTTTGTTTTTGCCTAGTCTTGCATCACGACATTTCTACATTGATGTTTAATCATGTGGTTCAGGTGTAAATGTGGTAGCTCATTTAATTTCATATACCTATATAATCAACACTTTAAGTCTTTGGAATTCCATTCTTTTTTCTATTTGTGACTTTGTATTTCGAACTAAGTGACAAATGGACATAAACAACTGTCCTTACAGTTGTTTATGTTCATTTTGGTTAAACTTGAGAGATACACCTATTTCTCTCAATTGAGGGGTACACCTATTTCTCTCAATTAGAGAAATAGGTGTTCCCCTCAATGAGAGAAATAGGTGAACTCCTCAATTGAGAGAAATAGGTGTATCTCTCAAGTTTAACCAAAGTGGATTTAGAAAACTAGGATTCAACTTATTAACTGTAGAAATCTTGACAGTCACTGAGGTAGGAACAATATTTTAATGTAGAATTTTAAACTATTGTTTTAAAAATGAAACAGATGTTGTTGTCCTACAGACCACCTATTGCTCAGTGCTTCTTCGTTGTTCTTTCAGGCTACAACCTTGCCAGATGACTACAAAGAAGGGAAGCTCCATTCATACAAACTGATATGTGCTATGATGACTAGGCGCCAAGATTTTGTGCCAAATCCTGACTATTTAGTCCATTTGTATCTTGTCATGCACATTGGCTTAAACAGTAAAGATCAGGTACAAATAACAATGTTTATTTATTTATTTATGTCATTTATATTCCGCCCTTCTCACCCCGAAGGGAACTCAGGGCGGATCACAATGCACATATATAGGCAAACATTCAATGCCATTGATATACAACATCAATGACAGACATAGAGGCAATTTAACATTCCAGAAATCAGTTAAATTTAGCCTCCCCACAAAGTGGTTCCTAAATTTCCTACTTGACAGATGCAACTGTCTTTCGGGTTGCAAAGGTCAACAACGAGTTACACAAATTGGTTGAGAGCTCACCTGACCCGGGCAGGCCTCGAACTCATGACCTTCTGCTCAGTAGAGATCTTATGCAGCTGACACCCAGCCAGCTGCGCCACATTCCCAATGCATTAAAGTAATATATTTTCTACAGTTTAGAAGCTGAATCCCTCTTTGTTTATAGTTGAGCCCCTTCTGTTTATGAAAAATCTTAGGATCCCATGGAGGACCCAACTGGTAGAATAGTGGAGTGGGAAGGCTCTTCCACTCAATTCTCCTATTCCCTGCAGCACATCTACGGTGTTCCAAAAAGCCCCCACTCTCTAGAGCAGGGCTTCTTAAATTTTTTCACTTGCGACCCCTTTTTGCTCGAGAGATTTTTATACAAGTCCAGGTAGGTATATAAAATAAGTTTAAAAAATCAAACACTCTTATTCTTCTTTTTATGAAGGGTGGCTCAAGCAATTTCTGCACATTGATGGTAACAGATTTATGTAAATGGGTGACATTTGGAAGCTTTATACTGTTGCTAATTTTTTGTGTGTCCCAGAACATTGAGCATAGCCATTTGGGGCCAGGACCCACAGTTTATAAAACATTGTTGTAAAATAAATGTGAGAATGCAGTGAGATGTAAAGAAGAACAACAAGAACTGCCTCCCCTTGTTCCGTAACCCAGTCTATTTTCCATAAGCAAAAATGGGCCAACCCAACTAAGAGAAGGGAATCTAAGATCCAACCCAGGTTTTGTTCCGCTGCTAGTAAAAGTTGAATAATTAGACATTTTATGAAAACAATGATTTCTTGGAATTTCTTTTGCTACTGTTATCGTTTCACTGTTATTTACTCCCGGCTTATGAGTTACATGAAGAATGTATTCTCATACTTCATGTAAGGCTCTTTTACCATGTATAAACTCATATATGTCGCTGATTCTATTCAGGAAACTTCTTGGCCATATAGAATAAATACACATGTGAAGAAAATTAATATCATAGTCAGGGTCGTAGCCAGGATTTTGTTTCAGGGGCTGAGTTTGTTTGGGGGGCCGAGACTGGGTGGAAGAGGGTCTACCCTAGCAAACCTTTTGTATTGTTATCCCAATAACCCCGTTAATGTGGGATATAATGAGCATGGTGATCAGATCATGATATGAATAAACATAACAGTTTAAATAATGTACAGTAAGGCCTTTTCGCGGACCACCCTGAGAATTTCGGGGGGGGGGGCTGAAGCCCCCTTAGCCCCCCCCCCTGGCTACATGCCTGAGTCCACAGTACTCTCTGGATATAGGTGAACTACAACTCCAAAACCCAAGGTCAATGCCCACCAAACACATAGTATTTTCTCTTGGTTGTGGGAGTTCTGTGTGGGAAGTTTGTGTCTTTCTGCCATTCCTGCTAGGATATCTATGTTGTGTTCATCGAAACAGGCCCAGGTTTCACACTGAGTGTATAAATACATTTAAAAACATATTAACTATATGTATGACTGTGTTAGAGTGTCATTTTGTGTCATTCTGGTTGGTGGTGTGCCCCAGGATTTTGCAAATGTAAAAAGTGTGCCGCGGCTCGAAAAAGGTTGGGAAACACTGCCTTAGACCGCCCCTGGCTACACATAGTCCAAGCCAGGGCCGTAGCCAGGATTTTGTTTTGGGGGGCTGAGTTTGGTTCGGGGGCTGAGACTGGGTGGAAGAGGGTCTACATGCCTGATCATAGTTTAGATACAACAAGAAAAATAATGATCAGACTGCAGAAATGTATTTAAAAGATGGGTTCTGAGAGATTTGAAAGAGTACAAGGTGGTTTGTTGAACTGGGCAAATGAGCCCGATTGGTCTAAACTAAGAAACAAAGGCAGTCATTGGAAGAGGAGCCTGCCTAGAGGGCAGAAGAGAAAAGAGAGGTAATGAATGAGTTTCACATATGATATTGGCAGTGAAGCAGAGAAATCAAGAATAAGGTTAATTATATACTTTGGACTCCTACTATAAAATGATACATTCCAGTCCATTGGAATAGTTAATAGAATATGTTTTTGTCCCTTCTCTGTCAGTACTTTTCACTCTTGATCAACATTGCTATGCTTTTAAAATGTTTTTTTCTCACCTCTTGGTGGCAGACTTGGCTTTAAGTTTTCTGGTGTTTTAGCTTGGGGATGCTGAGAAAACATTTCTTTTTCTTTTTGAATTTGAAAACTCAAAACAGCATGACCTCATTAATATAATTGTTGTTTTTATATTCAATCAGTGATACTGTATTAGACTATAAAAGGTGTGTGTAATACTGTAGTTTTGAAATGTTACATTTAGATTACAATCCAGGAAATATAACACAGGTGGGTAAGCCACGTGCAAAATTCCCAGTGCTGAAAGTTCTTTTCCCCACCAGCAGCTATTGGCAATCTTTTTGGGTTGTAGCGAAGGGATTGAAAGTGTTTGCTCAAAACCCATTGCCCCAAATCAGAGAAGAACAATTTCAGCAAGAGACAAGTTTCTTCCCTCAGTTGCACTTGTTTGGGGCTGCATAGACTGTCAAAAATGAAAAGGGGGACGGATATTGAATCGTAAGAAGTCAACATCAATTTAAAAGGTGAATCACTGTTACTAGGGGCTCCTGTGAGATATAATTCTTTTTCCCCTATTGGGTAGAACAAACTTTTGCATTCTCTCTATATCTGTTTGCTCTTAAAGTAACATGAGAAAATTTTATTTATTTGTTTATTTATTTATTTTTTGCGGTATTTGTATATAGCCCTTCTCAACCCCGAAGGGTACTCAGGGTGGTTCATGGTGTTGGCAACAATTCAATGCCATCGATAAAAACAGTATAAAACATCAAAATTGACCCTCTCCTGATAAACATTAAACATGATTAAACACATCACATAAAATAACATCACATATCACACAAAGACATAGCCATTGAGAAAACTGATTGGCTAGGTAGAGTTCTCATCTCTGTACACCATTTTGTTCATTTTAGCAACCCCTTAGTTCTTTGAATATACTTCAAGAATGTGTATCACTTTTCTTAATACTAAACTCAGGTGTTAGCAGAACAAAGTTTCTGAGATTTGGAGCATGTCAGTATGCTCTTCAGGAACTTGAGACATACAGAAGTCAACATTTTCTTTTAACGCTTAAGGAGGTTGAAAGTCCCAAATAAGAGTCTGGTGAAGACTAAGCGCAGTCATTAGATAAAGCATTTAGAAAAGAATGAAACCCTGTACTTGGCAGAAATAGGCAGCTAGAATCTTGTTCAGAAAGATTCCTTTTGGGAGACTAGACATTAGCATCATTTTGTTGTTATCTACTTCTGTTGACGTAAGAGATTGTAAATAATCAAATGCCTGATAGTTTGAATTTGCAACAGACAGTGAAATTCCACTGTCTATGGTAAACATCTATCCCATAGGGCTAAACTGAATTTCTAAACTGTCCCATTTCACTTGCAGAGATTCAAGACAGGAATACAAGGCAGGGTCTTCGGTTTTGTTGGTTCATGAGATAAGCAAAGGAGAAGTAAAGTTGGTTGCACACTCAAAGACATGTCAAGGCTCCAATTAACTTCCAGATTCAGGCAGCCTCTTGAAGCACTGCCAGTTGCTGCTGCTTTCTTCTCTTCTAGTATTCCTAATTAGGAAAAATGGATAAAGAGTACAACCAGTAAAGTAGTAGAAGTGCTATACCAGCTAGCTTCTCAGTAGGCTCCTAATATTACTCAATACTAGCTTTCTCTAGCCTAGCAAATCTCTTGTGGGGTGAAGCTAAGTTGTACACTGTCATTTTACAGAATTAGAGAAACTTGTCAATTAGAAGATGTATCATGAAGAACCGCAATAATAATGACCTAGCATGTACCTTTGAGCTATCAGGATTCCCGAGTTATTGAAAGAATAAGAGAAAAGTAAATTAGAGTATTTTCTGGAGACACAATTCTTGAGTTTATAGTGAGTGTCCCTTTCTTCTCTGCATTTTGTTCAACGAGAGCTAGGCTAAAATCCCTTACGTATTTTGCATACTATAATACTCAGTGTTACTCAGAATCAAGAATTATTGTTAATGATTATTGAAATCCAGCTGCTGTGGATAGTGGCTCCCTTTCTCTTTGGATGTTCAAATACATGAATCTCAGTTGCATTTAAAACAGCATGCCTCTCCGAATCAGTTGCCAAAACATACAGTGTATGAATAAAAATAATAATAATTCCAACTGCCACTACCCCAAGTGATTTGGTTTTGTACGATTTGTAGGCTATATGTTAAGTGAAATCATTCCAAACATTCCCATGAACTTGGTGACAATCCATCCAAGTATTTACTTATGGATTGGGTATCGTAAATTGTGCTTCTGTCTAATTCTTACCACAAAAATAATTGGTTTGTGTACCCCTGGAGTAATTAAAATAAGACCATCTCAAAGATGCCTGCAAATCTGGTGGAAATCCATCCAGTTATTTCCTATGTTGCAGTAATAGTAAACATAACAAGTACAACTTAATATTATTTATAGAAATTGCAATAGTTCTGCTCTAGGGGAAGAATAAAAAGCACTTGAAAGAATCACAAATTTGGCCATCTCTGGAAATCAATCCAATTAGTCAGAATCTACCGAGAGCAGTTGGAACAGAATATTAGTAACAAAATAGATGTTGTGTTTAATGCATCATATCAGACAATACTGTTTATATAAAAGCATGTAACAAGTTAGGAGGAGAAATCAGGACCACCTGAAAAGAAGCTTAAAATTTCCTCTCATGGTCCAGTATAAACTGCTTTCTCCCAATTTCATTTACATACTAGTTTACATAGATTTATGTCAATGATAGTATGCATTCAATCATTTAATGCACAGCAGCAATAAGCCAGCTTTGCACCTTGGTTGTTTACTTCCTAAATCTTCATATCTCACCTGTGAAGTTTTTGAAACTTACTTTATATATTTATTTATTTATTTATTTTATTTATTATTCGGTTTTATAGTCCGCTCCTCCCAGCAGGCTCGGGGCGGATTACAAGCAGTAAAAACATACAATAAAACATACCATAAAAACAGTAAAACACAATACATAGCCCAGATGTTACAAGGCTACGATGCCTTAGTTCAGACGAGACGAGCCAGTTGAGTTTGAGTTGAGTTTACCCAAATGCAAGCTTGAATAGGGCCGTCTTACATTCTCTTCGGAAAGGGAGGAGTTCCGAGACCATTCGGACATGGTCAGGAGCGAATTCCAGAGTACTGAGCCGCCGCAGAAAAGCTCTCTGTCTTGTACTGGACAAGTGACAGGCGCGGGACGATGGTACCACCAATAAATTCTGCTCTTCCGAGCGCAGCGATCTCGGGGAACATACGGGGGTAAGGTGGTCCCTCAGGTACACAGGCTCTAGACCGTGCAAGGCCTTAAAGGTTAAAACCAATACCTTGAAGACAATCCGGTACTCGATGGGAAGCCAGTGCAGTTGCCGGAGGATGGGAGAGATGTGCTCCCTCACTGGTGTTCCCACCAGCAAGCGAGCCGCGGCATTCTGCACCAGCTTGAGTTTCTGGACTGTCACCAAGGGGGGAGACCTGGGCCTCCATGGTCAGCAGGAGTCCAACTTGACACCCAAGCTCTTAACCAAGGGTGACGGGCTAAGTGGCTCGCCATCCAGGGCAGGCAACCGGCACTCATCCAGCCCAGGTCGACCAGGCCACAAGATCTCCGTCTTCGACGGGTTCACCTTCAGCCGGCTGGCCCGCAGCCATCCAGTCACGGCTTCCAGGCATAGATGGAAACAGTCGGGTACGGTATCCGGCCTGCCGTCCATTCTCAGCAGAAGCTGGGTGTCATCAGCGTACTGATAACACTCCAGACCAAAGTCGAGAACCAGCTGGGCCAGCGAACGCATGTAGATGTTGAATAATAAGGGTGAGAGGATGGCCCCTGGGGACCCACAACTTAATGGGAGCCTCCCGGAGACCTCCTCACCCCTCTCCACCCGCTGTCCCCGGTCCTGGAGGAAGGAGACCACCCACTTAAGGGCAGTCCCCCTGACTCCAGTCACGGCTAGGCGGTGGGCTAACAGCTCATGGTCTACGGTATCAAACGCTGCTGTCAGATCTAACAAGATAAGCAGGGCTGACCCACCCTGGTCCAGCTGGCGGCGAAGTTGGTCTGTAATGGCGACAAGCACGGTCTCCGTCCCATGCCCGATACGGAAGCCGGACTGGAAGGGATCAAGTCCAGCTGTGTCTTCTAAGTACTGCTGCAGCTGATCCGCTGCTGCCCTCTCAATTACCTTGCCTAAAAAAGGCAAATTAGACACAGGTCGGCAATTGGAGGGAGCCGAAAGATCTAAATTCGGCTTCTTCAGCAGCAGTCTTACCATTGCCTCTTTCAAACCCCCTGGGAACACTCCTTGCTCAAGGGAGCTGTTGATAATCTTTCCCAGGGGGTCTCGTAGCCCTCCCGGCAAGATCTAACAAGCCAGGAAGGGCACGGATCAAGGGAGCAGGTAGTTGGCCTAGCTGCAGCGAGTAACCTATCGACAGCTGCTGCGTCCAGCAGTTGGAAACGGGTGAAGGTGGGCCCGCCGAGTGGCGGCGGAGTCTCGAGTTCACATACTGTATCAAGAGTGGCCGGGATATCCCGGCGGAGGGTCGAGATCTTGTCGGCAAAGTAGTTCTGGAATGCCTCAGCTGTGGGAACCAAACCCCTATCGTTTGGGACAATCGAATTTGTTGTCAATGACCGAATTATTTTAAAAAAGTTGAGCTGGGCGTGAACTAGCCGACTCTATCAAGGAAGAGTAGTGGGCCTTTTAGCTTCCTTGATAGCATGCTCATAAACATCCTTGAACTGTTTATAAGCCGATCTCGATGCTCCGTCACGGAGATCCCCCCACACGTCCTCTAACTGTCTCTTCCTTCGTTTCATCGCCCGTAACTCCTCGGTAAACCAAGGCGAGCGATTTATACCCGAAGAGCTCCTAAATTTGTTCTTCAGCCCTTACTCTAGCACTGAAATAAGCAGAATGACGACCTGAAATTCCATAAAACTACCACGCAGATCACATTTAGAGTGGAATTGCCAAGCTGAAGTCTAGAAAGGGGAAATCTTGCCTTGAAGTGTGAAAGGTCCACTATATGATCAGAATTTATACACCAAGATAATTTGAGAGAAGTGGCATAATGGTGAATATTGTAATGTAATTCTCTGTTTTCAGTGTACTCTAATAATTTGCTCATTACTACACCTATAGAAAAATTAGGCAGAAATGAATGCCAAAATCTAGTTGCAAGTCCTAATTAGAGTAGACTTACAGAATGAATTACTGTGAATAGTGAATCACTGCTTGTATAAATCCAATTGATTCAATGGTAAGCATGACTAACAACTGATGATGGCCTATCGCTCTGAGCAAAATTTCTGTAGGTGGTTTACTGAGTAAATCATAAAAGTACAATAAAATCACAGAAGATAGATAGATACATAGATACATAGATAGCATAAAATCAGGAATAAATGATAAAAGCCCATAGATGGTAAAAGTTCAGAAATATAAAACTGTTCTTGGCCCAGAACTGGAAAATGTAAATGATATTAGAGTTTCATAAAAGTGAAACACCTCAGCAGAGATTCCCCGTCTTCCCATGACCAACCTGCTCACCTCCTTTGGTGAATAAATACATCTGAAGAAGAGCATTCAAAAAAGTTTGAATGGCAGTTTTATATAGAAGCACTCATCTTTACATGTACCTTGGTACGTTGGCCTTCCTCTGTCGGTGACCCGGAAGCTGAAGCTGGTGCAGAACACTGCCGCCCTACCCCTGTCTGGTATCCCAGCAGGCTGTCACATTACACCTACCTTGCAGGATCTGCACTGGCTTCCAATTGAGCACCGGATCACCTTCAAAGTGTTGGTACTTACCTTTAAGGCCTTGCACGGCCTGGGGCCAGCGTATCTGAGGGACCGTCTTTCCCCATACTGCCCTACGAGATCACTCCGGTCTGAAAACACCAACCTGCTGGTTATCCCACCTGCTAAGTCATTTAGGCTAATGGCAACCCGCAGGAGAGCGTTCTCCGTGATTGCTCCCACGCTGTGGAACGCCCTCCCGGCTGAGACGTGTGCTCTCCATGACCTCTTGCCCTTTAGGCAGGCGTGCAAGACATATCTCAACAGGCCTTTGGCCTATAGGCGCCGCTAGTGCACAGCCCGCTGATGCTGTTGTATTCTACACTATGCTGTGCTTTGGATTCTGCACATCAAGCTGTATTTTAATCTTGATGTTTTATATTATGTGTTGCATTTTAATGTGTTTCAATGTTTTTAATGTGTTTATATTGTACCTTGCTTGCTGTGAGCCGCCCCGGGCCTCCTGGGAGTGGCGGCCTAGAAGCCCAATAAATAAATACATACATACATAAATAAATAAAAGTGGAGGCCACCATTTTGAATCAGGCCTTGAAGTGGCTTGGTAGGCAAGAGTTGGTTTAAATATATAAAAGGTGTGTTCCTAATGATAGTTTCTAGCTATATTGTCTAATAAGCACAGTATCCAAACTATCTTCCGAGGTGGCTATCAAAATATGGATGACGAGAGCCAATCTGCCTCTGCCAGGTGGGAAAGGAGCTGTTGCCAGCGTACCAGTCTTGGCATGTGAAAAGCACCCTGTATAACTGAAGCCAGTCTTTTCATTGCCGGATGAATGAGCAGCCACAAACAAATCAGCTGCTACATAGACTGAGTGTGACTAGCCCAAGCCAGTAGAATATGACGTCCTAAACAGATGGACCACACACTAGTCATACCTTAGTCTTGTCGGGGTTACATCTTAACCATTCAATCAAATTAAGGAGACAGTGTTATTTACTGTGTTATGGACCTCTAGCCATAACTGCATTGTTACATTTATCCAAAATGTTATTTAATTTTAGAATAATTTTAAATTGTGATATAGATGTGAGTGTGAATTTAATACTGCCTTGAGCCAAGCAAGATAATGTCTGTATTCATCCCCTGAATGCTGACATAGTCTTGACCTTCCTCGTAATGTTAAAGCAGTCATGATTTTGTGCTCAATAATTCCAAAGATTGGCATCCTCTGTATGGTAAATTCTTAGTAAAAGCTTTTCTGAACACCTTCCCTGTCACTGATTGTAATGTGCTTTCTGGTTACTTGAGCAGTGACTGATTTTTCATGTGCTTTATTTCCCATTGTTATATGAGCTCTTTGGCCTTTTGTCTTGGCTTATACTACCAAGGAGCTTTACGGTTGATAAAACAATCTTAAGCAACTGTTGCATCATACCAAAAAGACATCACTTCTATATCCTTGTGTAAATCTAACAATATATTCCCTCATAACAATAACAGCATACAGCAAGAAAGGAATAATATAAATTAAATACACCGTGAGCTTGTAGTCTACATAATTTGTACAAGATCAATGGTACACTGGGATGCAAAGAAAATAGTAAACCTTAATTTATAAACCTCAGAAAATGCCAGAACAATAAAAATGATGTACAATAAAATAGCTACACTTGTCACAGATGAAAACCAGATAATTTGTGCAAAATAATATTCATATGTAGAAGGTATTCATGGGTTCTTGGATATATTATTTGTTAACTAATTTACATGTTGATGTTGCTTGGCTACTGTTGCCTTCATTGAGAATTTTTTATATTTAAGAACATCAACCAAATATTTACAGTGTGCCGCTTGATCTTAAATTGTGGAACTGGAAAATAGTGCTAAAATTTTCACCCCCTGCTATGCCACAGCTGCCACTTAATTTGAATAACTTTTCCCTTTTAAAAGAGAAAAGAAGATAAGCCCTTCAGTGTCTGAATTTTGTGCTGCTCTACGTAATTAAAGACAGGAATGAATCTGCAAAAAAATACTAGTTTATTCCTGGCAAGGAACAACCGAGAGTCGTTCTAAGAGACAGATGGTAGGCTATCCAGTTACATATATAAATGACAATACTTTGAACTAGAATCGAAAGGGAGTGTGTTTATTACTGGCCTTCTTGTGAACTTGATAAAACACGTGAAAGATTTTTAAAAGAATCTTGCAATATATATTTTTTACATTTTGTTCAGTTTGCGATGGACAGTTTATAGGCATTTATAGAGTTAATCCGTTTTATGGTGGCATACATTGCAGTTCTTTCCTCTGCTTTTCCTTTTATGATACTACAGTGCGTCATTTTGAATTGCCATAGTTTGTAAGGCTTCTTTCTGCCCTTTTCTATAACAGCATCAACACTAAATGAGACTGCTGCAATTATATAAACAATGGAAATGCTTCCAGAACAAATCTCCCATTTTAAATTTTCATTTCAGGTAATTGTTGAATGAATTTGGAACCATAATCAACCAACATTATTTTAGGCAGTTATAGATCAATTATGAAAGAAGAAAAAGGGGAAAACCTGGATAAACTAGAAACCACTTTCGGTTGCCAGTGCCATGTGCATTTCTTCCTGCTTATGGTGTTCCAGTTGCTGTGTATCTAGTATTCAATTAAAATGATTGATTTACTAGGCTGCAAGCTACTGAATGCTGTTTGCATTTATAGAATTGCACTTTGAAGAGAAGGTAACAATCTGGTATGTTTGAACTCCCTGATATATAGATATATATATATATATATAGAGAGAGAGAGAGAGAGAGAGAGAGAGAGAACACAAAATCACTGGCAAATAACAGATGTCCCTGCTAAAGCTGCTTTACTAGGAAGCAAAATCACTTCAAAAGTTACCATGTCACTACATTACTTCATACAATGCGTATTTTCATCATTACATGTTTAAAATGTTTGGCAGAGAATGTCAAAATATTTGATTACCTTGATTTAATCAAAGTCAGTCCCAATATGAACAAGCTGCCTAAATCTGTGTCACAAGGATTACCATTGGGAAGGATCCGGTGAAGGATGACATGCAGAGAATGCATTTGGTTGACCC
The DNA here is from genome assembly GCA_030556195.1 of Anolis apletophallus. Taxonomy (NCBI): domain Eukaryota; kingdom Metazoa; phylum Chordata; class Lepidosauria; order Squamata; family Anolidae; genus Anolis; species Anolis apletophallus. The sequence continues at coordinate 136,437,560 of JARBWK010000005.1, forward strand.
TTAGAAATGAATAAAACATAATAGCAATCATATTCTTAGTGATCCAGAAGAAAATAGTATAGCTACCCAAGTGGAGCACCCCTAAATGTTACTAAACCAGAATTAATATAGTTTCAAGCAAAGTGTTGGCCACAGGATCCAATGTTGTATATCTGCTAGAATAAATGAATGTCCTTGAATGAAACTTATTGTGATCAACAAATTAGACAAAACAAGTAGACACGAACAAACAATATCAATAACAAAATCATACAAAACAAATACGATTAAATACAGGTAAAATTCCCTTAAGTTTATGGTGTCAATTTTTGTCGACAAGCAAGTGTTGCGGCAAAAAAGCTGGCCACTTTAACTGTTAACTGATCCTGATCTACCAGCAAATAGTGTATGTATAACTCATCAGTTCTTCCAGGAATGCTTTGTAGAATTGGGTGGATAAAAGTATGCTGGAAGCCACTGTAGAAGGAACAATATAACAATATATGTCTTATCATCTCCATTGAGCCAACACCATAAGGACTTAAGTGTGCATCATAGGGGACATTAGTAGATTGAGCTTTCCAGGAGCCTGAGGTTTGAAAAGTCACTCCCAAATATTTATAAGATTTTACCTGCTCAGTTGGATGCTCATTTATTTGCCACTTATGTATGCTCCATTCCCAAGTAAACTCTAGGACTTCGGGCTTACTGTAGTTAATTACTAGGTTTTCAGTTTTACAATGACTACCCAAAACGTTTAATAACCACCGCAAGCCAATGCAAGTTAAAGAAATAAGTACCACATCATATGCATAAAGGAGGGTTGACAAAGATCTACATGGTAGGAGGACGATAGAAATTTAAACCAGAGAGACTCCTAGGCAAAGAGTTAATGTAAATATTATAGAAGGCACTAGCACACAAGCTTGTCTTACACCTGCATATGTTGAGTTGGCATTGGTCAAGTGGCCTAGCCTATTACACCTCACTTTCGAACATACTTTTGCAGAAAGGCTACAAATTAAAATCAACAGATGTCTATCAATATTAATTATCTCCCATTTCTGCTACATCCTGTCTTGGGGAATAATATCAAATGCAGACTTAAAGTCAATGAAGGCTGTATAAAGGGTTCCATTGGTCCTAGATGAATATTTATCCATAGGATGGTATAAAACTATACTATCATCTCCAGTAGAGCGGCCTAGTCTGAAACCTGCCTGCTCATCTTCCAGGAGGTTTTCCTCTTCCATCCAGATTCATAGTTTTTCATAGAATACAGACAGTTAATTGTCCTATAGTTTTCAGAGTCTAATCTTTTCTTTCTTTCCTATATACTGGAATAATCATAGTGAGCCCCCAGTCTTCTGGTATACATGCAAACCGATCTATGCTCATGAATAAAGCTGCTAGGATTGGGACCCATCAAGTATTACTTTCTATAAGCACCTCAGGGGGATATTGTTGCTCCCTGGTGCTTTACCACCTTAAGCTTAAAAATAAGACTATTGTTTTCAAAGGTGGAGACAGGGAGTCAATCTGGAAGATTGTGAAGTATGTCTTGTATATTCCAATGCTCAGACTGCCTTACAACCTACAGATTAGTGAAATATGATTCCTAAGTCTTGACAGGAATGTAAGAGTCAACTGGGCCCAACATCTGCTAGATTCTGCTGCCTCCATTAGTGGGATCAGTAGAAGGAAGGCCTTCCTTCCTCTTGCAGCCCCTGTGCACCCTAAAATCTTGGTCCAAGAAGCTAGGAAACCTCAGCCCATAGCATTTTTATACCACAAATGATGCAGTAAGGGAAATGGGAAGAAAGTCTTAGTTTCACTAATGAAAGCAGCAGGTTTTAGTCAAAGTACACCACTGGATCTCAACCATGTTTGTAGATATTTTAGGACTGTTGGTTCAGATGGGTTGAATGGATATCAAACTCACTAAGACTTTTCAATTTTCTGCGGTTCAGATACCCTACAATTCAAGATTTTAAAGGACTATGTTTAAATATTTTTAAAAGAATTGTTTCATTTGTTTTGGCCTTTGGAAGCAGTGTAACGTGGAATGCTTCTCACAGCCCTTTGCTTGTCTTCACCAAGAAGAAGCTGGGAACATATTGAGAGGCAGGAAAACAAAAAGTAGCATTTTTGCACACATATGTGTTGTCTCTTGTTCTCCAACACGGGATCTAAGGTTTAAAAACCTGTCTACCCAGCTTGAATGTTTTTTAGAATTTTATGTAGAACCAGGTCCTCTTACAGGGATGGAATAAATATGAACACGTTCCAATATTAGAAAACAAAATTTGCAACCACTGAGATGTTAAAAGGCCACAGAGCAGAAATTAACCTTTCCAAATCTTTTTTAAACAATTCAACCCAAAAAGGAATTGCAAGCATTCAATATATATCAGTTTAAATAATACTCTTAATATCCACAGCATCCTCTATCCTCTACATTTTTAAAAGTTGAAAAAATACATTGTCTGATGATAAAGCATGGTATTATATTCCACTAGAAATCCTTTTTTACTGGGATAGACAACTTATGCCTAGGCTGTAAAATGTCAAATTGTAGTTGCGAGTTAATACTGACTTAAAGTTCTTCTGTGAAAAAATATTCTCCACATAAAACAAATAGTTGTGTGACAAAGAATATTAACCTAGACACCATCCTTTCATTCCTGTTTTCTATAGATGGAAACCGTTGTACTCACATTCAGTCTAATGTGAACCAGGTTAAATTAGACACATGATCAACACTTTCAGTTAGAGCAAGGCTTTACTCTTCTGAGGGGAAATAAATGGTATTGTTGATCGCTAACAATTTCATTAGTGAAAGATTTATAATCAAATGCAAGGTTAATACAATACGACCCAAGGTTTAAAATTCAGAATTAAGTTCAAATAAGAGTAGTAACAGGCGAATCAATAAAATTATTGTTAGAAGGAGCTAGAATTATGCATTCATACAAACACTGTGTTGCGACCCAGCCTTAAAGTCATTTCCAACTTATAGTAAGTAACCCTAAGGTAACCTGTCACAGGATTTTCTTGGCAACATTTGTTCAGAAGGGGGTTTCCTTTGAGGCTGAGAGAGTGTAAGTTGGCCAGAGTCACCACTGGAGTAGCATGGTGAAGTGGGGATTTGAACACTGGTCTGGAGTTCTAATCATACATGCAACTGTTATACCACGTTGGCTCTAGAAAATCAGAGTTCTTGCATATAAAACGGCAAATTCTACTTCTGAGTTCAGTCCAAGTGCCCAGTGATATGTGCCCCATTTTCAGTGCATGGGATGTAATTGAACATGTGTTTATTGACAGCTCACACAAGCCCGTAGCCAGGAAGGGAGGGTGTTAAGAGATCGACTTCGCTACCCCACCCACCCCCCAAAAAAATTCAGGTTAAAAAAACCACCCTGGTTTACTCATGAATTTTAACTGTTTAACTAAATCCCCATGCTAAGTTTATGAGAAGCAAAAATGATAGTTCCTCCAGAACTGCAAGCCCCATCTCAACCAAATTTTGATAATTTATTCACACCAATTTACATTGCAATAGCAGCAATAGCCAACATAATGGAAGTGACCAAGTTTTGATGTTGCAGATGCTTAATCAACATTTTCAACGTGAAGTCTATGTAATCTACCGATACTGACATCAGAATCTGATTCCCCAGGTTAAACCCTATAAGAAAGACAACTATGATAATTTTAATTGCTTTAAAAGTTTATATTTAATAGCTCCTAAACTATCAAGTATTTTTTGAATAACTAGGTACCAGATTGGAAATGTGAAAAAGAGAAAGGCACCTTTTGTGGACTTGTAAGAAAGTACAAAAATACTGGAAAGAAATTCACTTAATAACGTGAAAAAAAAGTAAATTTCAATTAACTCCAGAAAAATACTTACTAGGAATATCTGATCTAACATTGAATGAAAACCAAAACAGAATGCTTTTCCTGATGAGTACCAGTGCGAGACATCTAGCCAAGAGTTGGAAATTAAAAACAATACCGAATACAGAGGAATGGGTATACAAAATTTTTGATATCATACAAATGGACTATCTTACACAAAAGACGAGAAATAAAAAGAAAAAACCGGACTGGATGGGCTTTAAAGACTACATGCAAGACAAAGGAATAAAATTATCCATTGATAGACGATGTGTGAAGAAAGGATTTAAAGGAACCGTATATGGACTGATATGAAAATAATCAACTAAATGAAATAAATTTAATCATTGAGAGGACATTGGGAAGTCATTTTACCATACTTCCTCTATTCCATTTTCCCCCTTTTCCTCTTTTCCCCCCCTTCTCGGTCCAACCTTATTTTTTCTACCTCCCACACCCCCTTTACCTGCCCTCCCCAACCATTGCACCTTGTATTTCAACTCTTAAACATTTTAAAACATAAGAAATACAACGGGGCAAGAAAGATTGACTGGACTTGCACTCTTGAGTATCCACCAAAGTTTATCAATGGAGCCTGATTTAATAAGGATGTAATGTTTCACCAATGGGATATGAAAGAGACATAAAAAGAAAACTAGAGACAGATAATCTCAGACTAATCTATGGTTTTATAAAAACATGACAATATTTATCTCGCTGATGATTTATTTTGGTTTTTTAGATTTATATGCTGCTTTTCCACCAAGACAGAGTGGCAGACAAATGACTCCATATGGTATCTATTTTGAGTATTGTCTGTCTCTTTAATGAATTTATTAAAGTCCAATCCTATAAGAATCTGTTTAGAAGTAAGCTCCATAGACTTAATTGGGCCTTCTTTATATGTGAGTGCGCAAAAATATTGTAGCCATAGAGATGGTTTTAGAAAACAGAACTCTCATAGTGACTCACAAAACATGAGTGAGCGATTTATTTTTTTTAATTAAAATAGGTGAAAATAGACTGCTCTTTAACATGTTCCGGTGTAATCACTGGCTGGTAGCTGTCAACCAGTCTGTGTCCTCTTAATTCCTCTGGCATTTTAAACATTTTATTACAGTTTGAATCTCCCTTATTTTTAATGTGTAGGACCAAAAGTGTTGTAAATTTTGTGGGTTTATTTCCTCCAGATTTTGGAATGCCTATATTTGAATTTACACAATAAATTAGGATTGGGGAAAGTGCCCAGTGACTGCTGAATTTTCCCTCAGGGATTGTCAGCAAACATGCCACCCTTTTAACAATGTAGTGGGAAAGGGAGGAAAAAGTCCCCCCTCTCTTATTTGTCTTTTTCATTTTCTCTGGCTAGAATACAGGTGACAGCCAGTGGAGTCACTCCACTCTTGCGTCATGGTCATTTCCAGCCCCCTCCCCCTGTCCTGTAGTGCACTTCCGTTGCCTGAGCAGAAAATAAGTACAGAAGTCTCTGAGATCTATGCAAACTAAATCTTTTTGCACCTGCATAGACATATAGCATTGTAATGCAAACAATCTATTCATATACTCATTATTTCTCCAGACCACATTTTAGAATTTCACTCACCTTACATTACATGGCTGTATTGATTTTTCCAGGTATCGGAGACTTACTACAGAGAAGATTCTGACATAATTGTGTGTGTGTGTGTGTGTTTTGAAAGGGGTTTTCCTTGATTGGGTATGGTTATAGCAGCTTTTGCTTTCTGCCAGCTTGATCTGCTAGAAGCTGCATGCTGTGTGATCGAATTGCTGTCTGCTTGGATTCACCTTGGCAGGCCTGAAATTGAATATTCATACCCTGTGCTAAATAAAGGTTGGGCAAAGGTTGGGCAAAAAAAGTTTAAACTTTAAAAATGACTTGATATGAAGTGACAAAATGTACTGGAATTGTTTTTCAAAAAGGCAGTCACACACTGATAGATTTTATATTCATTAACATTGTCACTTTCACCAATATCATCATTGTTGAGAATTATTTTTATTCATCTTCTTGAATTTAATGGTAACAGAATAGCAAATGCAAGACAAAACTTCGAAGTATTCCTGTATTTGCAGCATTTTGCTTGGCTTTTTTGACCATTTTATTTACTAGATATTGCATACTGTACATACAACTTGGAGGGAATTCAGAATTTCGAGGAAGGTGTAGTATATTTGTTTTAGAGGAAACATTAAGGTACTTTCCATTAATTTGAATTCATTGTGCAGGGCTGAAAAACTAGCATCAGCGATAAGGAAGTGTGGTCCTAACCTTTTTTCCCCAGCAACTCAAATCCCTCTCCTTCCAAAGCTCTTGATTCCCTCCAGATCATGATGAAAATAATGCAGAATGCCACAATGCAGGTTTTTTCCCCCTTAAGCCAGTGGTTCTTAACCTGTGGTCCGTGGAGGCTGAAAATCTGGTCCATGAGCCTCTTTCCTCTTTACTTTATTTTATTTCATTTCATTACTTTTATTTCATTTCATTTAATTCTGTAAATCGCTCTGGGCTCCAGAGAGAGCGGTATATTAAGTGGAACCAATAAATAAATAAATAAATAATAAATTACTGCTCCTTTCTGCCGCCTGACACTCCTTCCCGGTTGCTGATCATGGCATATGTTCTGTATCAGAAACTAGAGCTGATGTGGTCTATTCAGTGCAATTTTCTGAACCAGTACCCCAAACTGAATCTACAGTTAATCAAAAACCGATTTGTAACACTTGACTGCTTCGGTCAGGGTGAAACTAGCAGAGAAGGAAGTGGTTTTGGTTTGCAGAAGATTAGATGCTTACATTGTTAATATTACTTGTAGTTATGTACTAATTTTAGATATACTTGTCTATATTTAGCAGAAGCTGAAATGCAACAGAGTAGAACACAAAGTTGGATAATGTGATTTTAATGCTTTTATTAGGTGTTTTAATTCTTATACTGTATTTCATGTTTTATATGTCCTTTTCTTATGATGAATTGTCCTGTTGGTTTTATGCTAGTTATATGTTATCGATTCACTTTTGGTTTATGTATGTAAGACATTGAATTTTGCCGTTATTTTTGTGTAAACCACTTTGAGTCCCTCTAGGGGTGAGAAAAGCGGTATATAAATACTGTAAACAAAAAAATAAATCAAGTATAATATAATAGTTGCCTTTGCCTGAGGGTGGGTGGGTGCAAGGAGTGGGAATGTTTTGGTATCTCTCTTTTTAATTTAAGTTAGATTTTCAAAATTCTAATAGACAATATTTTTAAAGAAGGGGAGGGGGCTTCCAAAGAATGAGACTCCCGCACCCTTCCGAGGCAGCATAACCTTTACCATCAGTAACTTCTTCCTAATGTCTCTCAATGTCCTAGTCTCTAGAGCAACAGAGAACAAGCTTGCCGCCTTCTCAACATGACATCTTTACTAATATTTAAACATGGTTATCATGTTCCCTATTAACTTTTTTTCTCCAGGCTTAACATTGCATGATTTCCTAATGCATGATTTCCAGAACCATTTTTGTCACCATCCTCTGGGTTTCAGCTTGCCAGTATCTTTCTTAATTTGTGGTGGCCAGAATTGAACAGTGTTCCTGATGAGGTTTGATGAAAGTATAATATGGTGGTATTATTACAGCATACCCTTATTAATGTAGCCTAGAATTGCACTGACCTTTTAGCAGCTTCATCACACTGTTGAGTCATGTTCAGCTTGTGGTCTACTAAAACTTATGGATGCCTTTCACACATGCTGTTGTCAAGCCAGGTGTCGCCTGTCCTATATCTGGTGTTTCATTTTTCTCCCCAGTTGTAGTACTTTACATTTCTTCCTGTTGAAATTCCATTTCAATCATTTTGGATTCTGATCCTATCCTCTTGTGCAGGGGTGCTCATTAGGTAGATCTTGATCTACTGGTAGATCTCGAAGGACGTCCTGGTAGATCTTGAAGGGCGTCCTGGTAGATCGCAGGCAAATCGCAGACACAGTGTGTATGGCTCCCATGCCATTTGTGAGGAATGCTCAGGGGCTTATTGTACTCACATTTAGTTGAATTCAGTCTTAAAATGTATTATATGGCTCTCACTGAAATAAATTTCCTACTATTTTGCTTTTATGGCTCTCTGAGTAGTGGGTAGGTAGATCTTTGGGACTTGGTTGTTTTATAAGTAGTTCGCATGCTGGAAAAGTGTGAGCACCCCTGCTAGTGTATTAGTTACGCCTCCTAATTTGGTGTCATCTCTAAATTTGATATGCATGCTCTTTATTCCTTCATCCAAGTACCACAATGTTGAATCGTGCTGGGCTCCGGACATAGCTCTGTGTCATCTCAGTAGTCACCTTGCTCCAGGATGGAGCTATTGTTATCTACCCTTTGAGTCCAGATAGTCAACTAATTCCAAGCCCACTCAACAGTAGCATTGTCTAGCCCAGGCACGGGCAAGCTTCGGCCCTCCAGGTGTTTTGGATTTCAACTCCCACAAATCCTACTGGCTGTTAGGATTTGTGGGAGTTGAAGTCCAAAACACCTGGAGGGCCAAAGCTTGCCCATGCCTGGTCTAACCCATATTTTACTAGATTGTTTGCAAGTATATCATGGATCACTTTGATAAGACCACCAATATGCTACATGCACATATTATCTCTCAAGCTTGTATCACGAGAGAGAGAGAGAGAGAGAGAGAGAGAGAGAGAGAGAGAGAGAGAGAGATAAGATTAGTCTGATATAGTTTGTTTTTGGGAAACCCATGTTGACTTTGAGTGATCATTGCATTTCATTCTAGGTGATTACAGAGAAAGGTTTAATGATCCGCTTTAGAATCTTTCCCGATATTGATGTGACTTAAACTGCAATGGCTTGTATCCTCATTTTATCCCTTTGGGAACAAGCATTTTTTTCTTATCCAGTCTGCTGGGAATTTCCTCTTCTCCAGGAATTCTCAAATATTATTATTGATGATTCTGAGATTATTTTGCCAATCTTTTAATACTCTTGGATGTGGCTTACCTGGCCCTGGAGACTTGAATTTGTTTAGAATAGCCAGGAATTGTTCAATTATCTCTACTTATGATGTGCTGCATTTCCTACGTTGCATCATCTGCTCCACTTTTTCCACTGTTTTCCTTGAGGCAAAAATGTTGACTAGCTCTGCCTTTTTTCTTTCCCTGTTAGAATTTCATCATTTTCTCCATTCAGTAACCCTACCATTTCCTTATTCTTCCCTTTGCTGTGGACATAACCTTAGGTAACCAATGGCTCTGAACTGTTCATCTATAAAATAGCAGCAGCAGTCAGTCCTCAAATATTTCAGTGGAAGTTCCACAGAAGATATCACTGCTAGGGCACATCTTTTGTTGTTTTACCACCCAGCTAAATAACCTTGGAAAATAAAAGACATCTGAGATTGGAAGAAATACTGCAATTTTTTTCGCTTTTTTAGAAATGAAGCAGTAAGCCTTTTCTTATATTGAGATATAAGAATCTTCATTCGCGAAGTAATGCCGAGAGAGAGATATTGAGATATATATAGCTCCAGCTATTTCTACTTCATGATATTCTGGGATTTTATTTATTTATTTATTTATTTATTTATTTATTCAAAAGGAGCATTGAAAATGGAATTTCCCTTGTGTGGACACATGCCTTTCAGGAAAATACTGAGCAAGGTTAACAGTTAGTAGTTATTAATCTTTAAAATGCTACTCTGTGCTGCCTTTCGTGCCAAGATTCATGAGTCTTTTTATTGTAGCATATGTCAACAGAGATGTAACCCCATCTGCTGCTATATAGCTTGTTCAGATACTAGGCGCTCTGCACAATGCTTACCTCTCAGTAATTACAGGTGTGTTGTGAGGAGCCCAATGCATTAATCAGTCCCTTAATTATGGAAAAGGTGGGTCTTTTGTTCTGCCTTCAGAACAGGAGTTTACCAGCCACTTCATGAGCTCTTGCATCCATCTGCTCATTCTTTTAGAATGTTTGCATTGACTGATACAGCCTTTAAAATGTATCACAGGAAGTTATTAAGACCAGTTTGAACATTAACCTGAATGGAGTTTCAAAGATGAAAACACTGTCTGTGGTTTTTCTTTTACTTTTTAAACAATATTTGCATAAAAACCTCTGTCATCTTAGATTATGATACCAGTTTTGTGTAGTCTTCTTATATCTCCTAAATAAAGGTTATAAGCAAGAACCAGCGGTTTTTTAGATCCACATACAAAAAGAGTAATTTTGTGTATGTCTAAAATGCTAATTTTAATTTTTGATATTATTAAATGTAAAATCCCTTTCATTGTGATTTTTAAAGTGCTTTCTTATGTATTTTTCTTTCCAACTTTACATATCATTTCTGTATTTTTAACAGAAATGATTTTTTTTTATTTTTGAGCAAAAGAATTGCAAATATTCATTATAATATTTTTTTAATCATTTCGGATTTTCTGAATGTATCCTTTCACACAATTCTTTTTTTGTCATGGATAGGACCCTGTGCCTGGTTACTAAGGCTCCATCGACACTGCCATATAATGCAGTTTCATAATGCAGTTTAACTGCATTGAACCGTATTATATGAGCCCATACTGTCATATAATGTAGTTCAATGCAGTCAAATTTGCATTATGAAACTGCATTACATAGCAGCGTAGATGAGGCCTAAGCAGCACAGTAAAACTAAAGTAAAATTTAGTTAGCCCCCTAAGTACATAAGATAACGATGTCAACATTAAATATTGTCAATTTGTGCAACCAGTGGTCTTTTAACAAAATGAACAAGTTTTAAAAATGGAAGATTGACCTCTTCTCCTTTTCAGGATATTTTGAATACGATCATAAGGCACTGCTCTCCCTGCTTTTTCTTCTTGAGCTTGCCTGGGTTCACATTGTTGATCGGAGACTTCATAAGAGCTGCAGCCACTGTCCTGAGTACAAACATGCTGGAGGTAAGTATGGTAATGTTCAATGCCTGTCTCCCTGCATGAGCACACCTTTGTTAGCAGGGTTCAGATTTCTCTGCTCTAACAGGTGTTAGCTCATTAGTGCAATGTGAAACTGGGCTCTTGGGGCAGACACTATGGCAGCTGATGTGTGAAATTGTAGGATAAGGTGACATCCTAGTATTGCAAAGGTGTTTCATCAAAAGGACAAAATGTGAGAAATCATGTCCTCTCTCTATCACTGTGGTGCATTTGCACTCTAAAAGCAAAGCTTGGCTTTCAGAATACTATTATGAAACTTTGCAATATATTGATATGAATATTCCAGATCCTTCATATGGAATATTTTGACCAGCAAAGAGAAAGATAAACAAGATTTTTTTTAAAAAAAATCCTGCTTACTATGCTTTGCTATTCAGCAATGGTTCAAGCATAATATATAGTTTAATACAAAGATTTCAATACATTTGTTTTCACACTTTTTAGTGTCCAGTATAATTGTATAAGGTTATATAGTAGAGTTTGAGAAAATAATACACAGTATATATTTAGTTGCAAAAGTATTCCACCTCTAATCTGTTCGATTATGAGATAAATAGTACTTTTGTTATTCATATTGTTGATGCATTCAAAAAATATTCATCTTCTGAAAATTGCATTTGCAGTCTTTTGAGTAATATAAGGTAGTGAAGACTCTCATACACAGTATTTTTGTGCTATAGGTATACATGATATATGCTTTAGAAACAATAGAATAATAGTATTGTAGAGATCCACAATTATATAGTGGTTTGGATAGTGGACTTAGGACTCTAGACAACAGGATTTGAATCTTTGCTCAACCATGGAAACCCACTCAGTGACCCTGGGCATGTCACACTCTTTCAGCCTCAGTTGAAGGCAAAGACACATTTCTCATCGTCACTTTCGCTGGTCAATTAAGCTTTAAAAAATCGTGGTTCTGCATAGGGGTTCTTTTGGTAGATAACACTGGTCAAACGCATTGGCCAGCATTTCAAACATTATACCTTTTTCTGGTTATGTTTGACCTGCTGGTTCCAAAAAATGGTGACAAATTTCCTCCTTTCAGCTCTAGTTTTTGGGATACAAAACATATGCCATCTACGAGTCGCCATCTGCTCGCCCATAGAAAAACATGATAGCTATATCTAAGAAGCTAGAGCTGATGTGGTCTATCCAATGCAATTTTATGAAATAACCCAGGAGCAAGCCTAAAAACCAAGACACCAAGAAAAAGCATTTTATTTTGTTGGGCTGTGTAATTTTAAACTATCCAAACCCCCACCTCAGTATTTGAATTCTAGGGTTCGAAATAAATTCTTGTATGAATGAATAAACATTGGTCTTTTATTTTAGTCATGAAAATAGCTGAACAAAATAATTATTTCCAGTTTTGTTCTTTACTCTTGGGATGAAAATTACAACCTGTTCAGAGCAATCTGTACATTAAGCAGGAAAAGAGAAAGTGGGAGAGAGTGCAAGTAATGAAATTGTCAGATTACAAATAACAGATTAGAGACACTTTCTACCATCTGCCTTAAATTTGGCTGGTCTGATCATCATGGGCTTCAGAAACGATGTGCCATTTATTTTGCACTTTTAACAGTAGTTTACATAGCACCCTGGCCTCACATTGAGAGGCTTGGAGACGCACTATCCATAATGCTGCGGCCTCTTTTGAGAAGACACGCCAAACGGGTCTCGAAGAGAAACGACAATGCAGAAAGAAACGCAACTTGGAAACAACATCACCCAAGGAGACTTTCTCCTGTGCTTTCTGCAACCAGACTTACCTATATCGGATTGGCCTTTTTAGTCATCAACGCGCTTGTAAAAAGCGTGGGATGAGTCCTTCTTAAGAATCTTCATTCGCGAAGTAATGCCAGAGAGAGAGACATAGCATGCATTTAAGACTAACTGGAATCAGTTAAAATAATTTTATTTTGAAGTTGCAAACTGTTTCTCCATTTGTAAGGCATCATTTTTATGCTTGTACACACAGAGCACCTACATGCATGACCTGTGCCCTAATACTGGTTCCTCTTACACATGCTTAATATTATAGATTGTGGACCATTTTGGAAAGTGAGAGCGGACCAACAAAAAATGTCAGTTTAAAACACTAGTGTCCCAAGATGGATTTCATTGAATTCAAAGTTGAGGTTTCTTAAATATCATGACAATATCTATATTTGTGACTTCTTTGTTTTTGTTTATAGGCACCCCGCTTAGAAGCACATACCATTCTTGGTTCTCTGATTTGCTTTCCTAATCTCTACCAAGAAATCTCATTGTTACAACCCATTTTGGGAGCAGAAGTCATTGCAGAAACTGTGGATGTAAAAGTAAATATTTTCTATTGGCTGATCTTTGTATACAATTTCAAGGGTTATTTTTTACATTCATTATAGTCTATATTTTCATTTTGAATAAACAGTAGAATTGGGCATAGAATTAAAGTTGTTTTTTCTTGATGAATGTTGGCATAGAAATAGATGAGCAAAAGTCACAGTCAAGCCTTTTCTGACCAAGTGGGAAAGCCATTATTGAATGTACAAATTGTCATCTGGACATTTAAATAAGAACATTCCCATTCTAGTAGAGGCATACATTCCCTTTAGGCACCAGGAAACTATGCTTCTCTACTAGTAAATCAACACTCCCATAGTCTTATATTCATACCCTCAATCATTTCACAGTATAGCCAAGATATCAGACATCCTTAATTATGAAAAGCATAGGATCTAGGAGAGGCTGCAGCAGTTTGTTTGGCCATATCCTGTTTGGAAGGTCAAGATTCCATTTCTTTTTCTTCTCTCTGCCACTTAATTAATTGAATACAAACTATTTTTGTGGTTTGAATTCAGTTTGCAGCAATTGAAACAAGTGAAAGTCAAAAGAAGAAACAAGGAGAAAGGGGACATTTTTAAAGCAGATTAAAACGTTGGACAAGAGGGATTAATTGGGATTTTCTCTGACAAATCGGATCAGTTGTAAGGTGTGCATGCGGCAAATAGTGAAACTAGAGAGGTTTGCTGCAGTGAACTCAGGAGCCTATCTTACAGGCCTTGAGAGCTTGACTAGCAATCCTTTTATTTTACATTTGATGCGGGTGATGCATTTCCTTCATGGCAGAGCTGTGTGGGTCTGTCTTGAATTCATTCAATTGTTTATTTATTTATTATTTATTAATTCATACTTATCTGCCACCCTTCCCCGAGGGCTCGGAGCGGCTAACAATACCATCATAAAAATAATTGAACATACAAGCATTAAAACAGGATAAAACTCATCTAAAAATACAGTAAAACAACATAAGAGCCAGAACAGATAATCGACTATGGCAGCGCGTAACGGGCAACATTTCATCTCGCTCCGAACGCCTGCTGGAAGAGCAAGGTCTTCAATGCTTTCCGAAATGGAAGAATATCCATTACCATCAATTGAAGTATTCTCTTTCCTGTTAGATTTGTACTGCTGGGTCGGGGGTGGGGGGAACAGTACTGTTAGTTTTTGTATAAAATTTGCCACCATAACACGCACCACTTCGTAAGTGAGCATAAATTTTGTATGTTTCTCTGCTAACATTTATTTAAGCGGTATCATGGTTTTATAAGCCTTTTTCCGTTTTCTGTTATTTATATTTGTTCCATAGCCCTTTATATATTTTTAAAAACTATATACTTTGCTAGGACTGAGCTGCAAGAGAAGGCAAATCTCTTCTCTACAAATTGTGGGACAATTACATTCCATTTCAGTAATGGTTTGGGAGTTTTCCCATTCAGAGTCAGGACTGGAAATATTGCCTTCCCTTGTTGGACTTCGTAGATCTAGTTGTGTGGCACCACAACATGGCCATGCTTGATGTAGGGTCCCTGATAATCCTGATAATCTGCATTAAGTTATGAATATGAGTAACAAATCTCTTTAGAGAAAGAAAATGTTGCCAATGCTGCAAAGAGCAGTGAAGTAACATTAAGAAGACAAAGCAAGGTTTTGGTGGGGTCTCTTAAATAGTAATGTTGTTTTTAATGTTGTATTTTATGTTGTTTTATTGTACGGCGACATGGATGTTACATGTCAGCCGAGTTTTTATGATGTTATCCGCCCCGAGCCTGCAGGGAGGAGCGGAATACAAGAAGGAATAAATAAATAAATAAAAATTTGGAGAGACAAAAGGCTAGAAAAGTTTGTCAGTGAAATTTGGAGAATGTGACCCTTAATTCTGTAATGCTTTGCCTATCTCCCATAGATATGATCGTTTTACCCAGTGTTTAACAGATGTTCCAGCCATAGTTTCTGTCAGGATTGGGAAACCTGAGCTTGGATGAAGTCCAGGTTCCAAGCCTGTCATGAGGCAGCAGCGACCTTCACTTTAGCTTCGGGATGACCTTTGTCCCAGATTCATTCAGACTGTTGAGTCAGACTGGGAGTGATGCAACTTCCAGGTGTTTGAGAGGGAAGTGAGGTAACTCCTCCAAGCAAGGACATTGGACATTGGGACCGGTGACACTGACTTTGTGACCCCTGGGGTCATGCCCCTGTGGATTACTGGGATTGCTGACTCACTTGGGGCTGATGTAACCCTGCCCAGATGTTGCATGGGTAGGGGAGGGGCTATGGGGGTATAAAAGGTGTGTTTGGGTGGCGGGCCGGTGCTTTAGCTTCACATGTCTCGTACCTTCAATAAAATCGTGTTGGACCAAGAAAACATCTTCGTGTGATCCCTACCGTGCGTTGGAGAGTCGTTACAGAAGCTAAAGCCCCTTTTCAACTATCCCAGCAATGGAGAGGTTGGCTTGGAAGCAAGAAGCGTATTTGGATCAGTTTGTGGTAGATCCCGACGAAGTCCGGAGAGTTGAGGAGTGGGAATGGACCACTTTGGACTAGGTGGGAGTCCCGGATGCTTCCGGAGAGGCGATGGCGTCGGAACGTGAGATGGAGAGAGAGCCCGTGAAGGGGAGCGGTTGTGGGATGCTCAGGTGAGCAAAACGTTGGCCTGCCGGAGGAAGGAGCGTGAAATCGCCCAGCAGGAAGAGGAGCGTAGGAGCGCTCAGCGGATCGAGGAGCGTAGGAGCGCTCAGAGGATCGGGGAGCGTAGGAGCGCTCAGCAGGCCGGGGAGCGTTGGAGCGTTCGTCTGGCAGAGGTCCAGGAGGATCTGGAGGCATGCGGTGCCAGAGGGGGTCAGGAGGACCTGACAGAAGGGGGTAGTGAGACCCCAGAACCTGAGTCACCATCTAGGCTGGATGTGTTGAGTTGCCAGATGGAAGCTGTGGTGCAGACGGTCAAACGGATGTCTCAGGTGATGTTCCAGAGAGATCAGAGAGAATCGATGTGGAAGGCCCCGGAGGAGGAGACTTCACTTACCATGCGTGGATGGATGGTGGATCTTCAGTTGAGTGTCCTAGATCTCCTTCGGGAGTGAGGAACAGAGACAGAAGTCCAGTGAGCCCAGTCCCAGAGGCGAGGCGCATTAAGCAGCCAGTAGGAATGGGAAGAGGCATTTCCGGTCCGAGGGAATATCCAGGGAGAGGAGTAGTTTCCCAAGAGTTCGGTGGCCGCATGAAGAAGGAGCCGTTGCGGGTGGAGTTTGATGGCGAAGCTAGTAAAGTCGCCTTCTTCATCGCAGCGGTGCAAGACCACATGGAAGACTACGGTCATCTTTATCCCAGCGAAGGCAGCCAAGTGCGGGCCGTTGGAGCCGTGTTCAAGGGTCGGGCAGCTGAGTGGTATGTGCAGTGCCACGATCGGCGGGACCCTTCTTGAGATCGGTGAGAGAGTTCCTGCGAGCAATCCGGAATCGGTTTCGGGATCCGCTGGAGCGGATCAAGGCGAAGGAGGCGTTGCGCTGTTTGTCCCAGGGATCCAAATCGGTGACGGAGTACGCCGAGGAGTTCATGGGACTAGCTGGAAAGGTGGCGGAATGGTCCCAATCCACTCTTTTGGAGCTGTTTAAGGATGGTCTACGGAAAGAGATCCTCGAGTGGTGCTTACACCGGATGATCCAGGAGATCTGGACGGATGGGCCCAGTTGGCTGGCAAGGTGGAAGGAATCCTTGCCCAAGTGCAGCGGCGTAGATTCCAGCCTATGAGGTCTCGTGGAGCTGGCCGTGGGGTGGGTCAGGATCGAGGCAGAGGTGGAGAGACTAAGCGAGGCAATGATGATCGATCCAGTAGTGGGAAGAAGCCTACGTTCGGAAGAGGACTTTGTTTTTCCTGCAATCAGCCTGGACATTTTGCTTCCCAATGCCGGCGAAAGTCAGGATTGGGCCCAGTGAAAGAGGCTGCAGCTAAAGCAGTCCTCATGGACAGAGATGAGAGTAAAAGCGTTGGGGTGAGAACTAATATCCAATGTACCCTGGGGATATATAAGGGGAATAGAGTGATAGAAAGGAAAGCTTTGGTGGACTGTGGGTGCTCAGAGAATATGATGTCCCCCAAGTTAGTGAAGGAGTGGGGAGGTGAGACACAGCCATTAAAGACATCGGTTACTTTTACACAGTTGGATGGGTCATCTATAGAGGGAGGACCGTTCTCTGTGGGGACAAAAGGTTTAAAGGGGCGGGTAGGACCCTGGGAGGGGAATATTGATTTTATAATGGCGATAAAAGGACATGAGGTGGTATTGGGTATGCCTTGGTTGGGACAGGTGAATCCTAAAATAGATTGGAAGGTGGGGACTGTGCAGTGTGCTCCTAATATGAAAGAAAGGGTTGAAAGCGAAGTGCAGGGAGTGCCAGTTGAGTATCAGGATTATGCAGACGTGTTCAACCCCAGATTAGCTCAAAACCTTCCCATTCGGAATGTGCAATGCAGCATAGAGGTTAAAGAAGGAGCTGTACTGCCTAAACCCAAAATTTATGCTATGACGGTTAAAGAGAAGTTGGCCTTAAGGGAACAAATAGATGATTATCTGAAAAAAGGGTTTATTAGAAGGTCTGAGTCCCCCATTGCCGCGCCAGTGTTGTTCCGGGAAAAGAAAGATGGGAAATTGTAGCACCCATGGGTTCGTTCGTGCCACTGGGAGGGGGTGAGGCGCCGGGGTCCCGATGCCATTGGGACCCGCACAGGCTGAAGGGGACTCGGAGGACGAGTTGGAAGGCCCAGAGCAAGATTGGTCAGCAGTGCCTTTGCCCAGTTCACCTGTAGAGAGTTTAGCATGGGATCTCGAGTGGGAGCATTCTCCGGGAAGGAGAGCGGACCAGGTGGAGATGGGAGGCAGCGAAGCAGATAGCGGAGATAGTTATGAATTCCCCAACGGCCGAGGTTCCCAGGACCTGGCCGAGCAGCAGATGGAGGCCAGCGGCTGGGAAGGGGGAGGCTCCTTCTCAAGGAGATAGCCATACTGGACTGGAAGAGCGGGCCCGTTCCCATAACAGACGCATGTACATAGAGCAGGGCAGGAGGAGCTGTCATCTGTCCCTAGACCGTCACCGTTCGGAAAGTAGAGACTGGAGACGCCGGGCCCTAGATCGTCCGAGGGGCCCGGCCGAAGGATTAAGAACGGCCCGTGGGAACTGATCCTCAGTTCTCCGGCCACGTCTGATCTGAAGGGCGTGAAAGCGGAGTGAATCACGGAGCCTAGTCTGGCTCGTCTTGGACCAAGACCTTGCCTTGTTATTGATTCGCATTGTTGCGGACACCCTGCTTTGTTCCGGAGGCAATCCGGGAACTTGCCAAGTTTTTGCCACGTTGCTTTTGGACTAATCTATAGGAACGTTGCTATCGTACTTGCACTACACCTTTGCTGTTTGCGTTAATCAATGATCTCTTCAAGAGAATTGCCTTTTGGACTTTTTATATTCAATAA